>CAXKVW010001080.1:0-33858 GCA_964058825.1 Carex arenaria
CTCAAAATAAGTACCCACAACTTTGATAAATTAATCACTCACTACACAATATGCTAGTAATAATAACCACTATATCAAATTGTCCTTAAATAACAATGCTTAAAATAACCAATGCCTAAAATAACCAATGCATTTTTATGCTGGTAAAAATTGATCGATTTGTACATGCTCTAATCAATTTGAATTAATTTTCAACAATATGTTCCCTTAGCAGTGTAATTGGTCAATTAATCCTACCCGCTGCATTAATTGTTTCATCCTTATCCAAACATAATGCCCTCTCTCGCCAAACCTGGATCGATTTCTTCAGTGACTTAATTTGGATATATATATAATTAATATTCCAACCAGCCGAGTCAAAGTCTTTCGAAGCCTATCTAAAATATATCAGGATTTGTTTTAAAATAAATTTAGATGAAACTTAATATTAATTCTAATATTAAATAAGAGTGTTCAGCCATTTCAGTACAAATTCGGATAAAATGGGAAAAATTGTGTCTGACTTTCAGGTGCCTATACTTTTTTTTTTTTTTTGGCAAACGGCAGAATGAATTGTTTTGTCCAATTTGATCAAGAATTAATGATTCTCTCCAGAATTTTTCAAAGTCAACCATTCGTATACATTTGTGACAAAGTTTCTGTTTTTTTTTTTAATTTAAGGACAAGATGGAGGTTTAATTATATATGCCATTTTGACAAAGTCTTTGAGTTGATTGCACATTCAACTGATCATTACCAATGCTCATCACTTAAAAGAGTAATGTTTATTCCCTAGACAGTTGTACTTAAAAGAAAACTTAGAATTTTGTATTTCATGTTGTCTGTCAAGGATATACTATTAAATACTCTCCATAGTCTGGAGGAGAGTTCCATTCCACTTAGATAAGAATAAAATAAACCAAGAGAAAATATTTATAATAATTAAGCGATAATTTTTCACTTATATATAATTTCTTGGTCTTTATTATTTATTATATTTTAAATAAATATTCCGAAATTATTTATTTTTTATAAAACCTGAACATTTTTTTTTCATTATTAATTTCTTCATTTTGCTAGATAGAGTACTAAACAACACAAAAGTTTTATTTTTCAATGTATGGGGGGCGGTTCTCTCTTCATATCAGACTGCCCTCAGTGGGACAGTCTACTATCCCTCATACCCACCCCTCAGGTGGTAGCCTGTTTGGTATTTTTTTTATAAATTTTTTGTTTTATATTTTTGTGTATTTTGTTTTATAGTTTTGTTAGATTATTGTGTTTTACATTTTTGGTTAGATTATTTTGTTTTATAGTTTTTTGTTTGGTCAATTTTGTTTTATAAATGTGTTTTACAAATTTATTATAAAATTTGGAATTTGTTATGTCAAGTGGATAGTCCAAATACGACGCTGGTTTTTTCAACATTTATCCCATAAATTAGATGAATCAATCTCAACTTATTCGACCGTCATCACATAAAAAACTGAGAGAACATAATAAAACAAAATGAAACAACAAAATGCTAAGTGAACAACATAACAAAAATAACAAAATGTTGTCTGATCAACATAAAATCTAGCAATAAAAACATGAAATACTACAGTCAGATCTAGAACATTAGTCTGAATGAGGGTCGCACTGGATTTTTCATCCTTAATTTGGATTTTCTTACTTCTTGAAAGTTGTATATCTTCTCGTTAGCTTTCCGAAAACTGGTCATACGCCCAAAACGGAGTTCATATAACAAAGTTATGTCCAAAATACGAAACTGTGTCGGAAGCTGAAATTTTGGCCGTACTGAGTGCAACCCGCACTGGGTTCAGTTTGCCCTGTGCGTCTAGAATGCAGCCCGCACTAGCACGGATGGTTTCTTTCACTGATGGTTTCTTTCAGAAAACTGTTGGGGATGAGATGTGATCACTGATGATTTTTTATGGTAACAGTTAGTGATAATTAGTCAACTTTTACTGAAGGTTACTTTTGGAGTGAGTCATTGGCGATAATTAATTCAAATTTATTTATTAAATTTACACTATAGATTAAAATATGTAATAAAACCATTATTACAAGAAATTATGTGAATATCTGCAAGAATAAAACTGTCTAACATTGTCGGTATCATCACAATTATTTTCGTCAATAATAGAGATACTATCAGAAATAGTTCGTCGGCTTGTTCTCAGCACTAGTCATTTTTTACACTCAC
Organism: Carex arenaria; assembly: GCA_964058825.1. NCBI lineage: Eukaryota > Viridiplantae > Streptophyta > Magnoliopsida > Poales > Cyperaceae > Carex > Carex arenaria. Next base: position 2,189 of record CAXKVW010001080.1, read on the forward strand.
AGATTCATATATATATTATAAGAATTTATGAGTATCAGCAAGGGTAAAAATTCTTAATTGTATCGGTATCCTCGCAAATACACGGCCTCTGTCAGTAAATGCGATACCCTAGAAAACAGCAAATTCTATCGGCTTACCTATGGCAATAATAATTTTTAATCGTCATGAATACCTCTAGATTCATGTAGGTGTGCATTACTGATGTACAGTTGGTGACGAGGCGTTATGTAGAAGTATATTTTTTTCCCTTCTTTTTACTAATCAATGATTGCAGGTTCTTCTGTTAAGCAGGTGAAAATGATGAAGATATAATTAAGTCTCGAAAGGCTTATGTATCTATGAATGATTATATTTAGAGTAGTGTTTAAATAGCTTATATTTTTTGTCTCAATCGTTTCTAATATTTTTGTGAACAAAATTATTCTTGTGATCAAGAGAAATAATTGCATATAATAATATACAGTGCAATAAAGTAACCAATGGCTAGAAAATACACCGAAAAAGATATTAAGGCAAGCTCAGAAAATTTCAAAAGGAACATTACATAAGCAAAAAGAAAAAAGAACACCCAAATCAAGCCAATGTACTGAGAACAAGAGTTGTTGACATCACAAAACTACTAATTTATATCCACAAGTGATAGCCCAAAATAGACAAAGAAATCAACTAACGAAACAAACAAGCAAATTATCTTGCTTTGGGACCTGATGCAGATATGTCACCCATGTAAGCCATCTCGAAAACACTTCTCTGACTAACATCACTTGAGAAATTGGCATTTCCATGGGGGGTCCTTTCGGTGGAGATCTCCAGATCCAGGCTTTCCTTTAGTTCCATGACTACTGTACTCATGGTAGGACTCAGAGCAGAGCTATTACCAGTACACTTGAGTGCAGGATCAGTAACCTTCCAAACAGAGTTTATGTCATACTGTCCATGCATTCTTGGGTCTGCAATGCTTTCAATGTCTCCTCTAGATAGCTTTTGATTCACCCATTCCTTCAGGTGGTTTCCCTCTGGACCCGCAATGATAGGAGGTTGTCCTGTGATGAGCTCTAGCATAACAACTCCAAAGCTGAAAACATCGCTCTTTTCACTTAGCTGGTATGAGGAATAGTACCTGAAGTTTCATTGATTTATTAGTTTATTCTTTAATGAAAGGTGTCCTTTTTAATTAAAGCATTCAACTAGTTTTTTTCTGTGGCATGAGGAAAGCATGTAGAAAGAGATCTTGATAGAGCTAAGAAATAAGATTCCATTATGATCTGAGAGATTTATCTCCAAATTTGGCAATAAGCAGATTGTTTGGTAGAGGATAATGGAAAATGTAACAAAGTGCTGACGCATGAGAAAACATGTGAAAAGAGCCCTTGGATGGGATAGGGAAAGAATATTCGTTTGCTTGTTTGGTAAAATTTAGGTGACAATTGATAAGCATGGAGCTGACCTTATAAAGCATTTGTCGAGGTGTATGGCTTTCACTGTTTTTCATCCAAGCTTTGTATTTTTATAATTTTCACTTTATTTAAGTTGGTCACTATAGTCTATAGCGGCACATGAACTGTTGCTGACTGCCGCAGCAGTAGTGGATAAATTTCACAATTTTTATAAATGCTACTGAAAGAAAGGCATGCGACTGAAAGCCTTTCGACTCGGGTAATATACAAATCCTATACTTTTCTTATAGTTATAATCAGTTGATCATATCATTTTTCGTTATTATGGCATGCAACTGTTCAGATTATTTCAAAGAAAAATAGGTCTATTACCACCAAAGAAAAGAAGCTCGGTGGATTTTAGTATTAATTATGAAAGGAAAAGAGGTCTTACTCCGGATCCAGGTAGCCAGGGGTGCCGACAACTACAGTCGAAACATGACTGCTTGCGGCATTGTTAAAAGCCCTGGAAAGCCCAAAATCGGCAATCCTTGCCTCGAGGTTTTCATTTAAAAGAATGTTGCTCATCTTCACGTCCCTATGGATTAGCGGCGGATTGCACGCCTTATGCAAATAGTCCAACCCTTCATGGTTTTATTGACAAATACTTAGATGATGATATTTCATTTGGCATGTGATGTCAATATTTTCCAATATGAGATACAGCTGTATGGAGTCGTGGTGTCTCTAATTTCTTGGTCTGGTATGCTAAAAGCATAAACGGCAACAAAAACTAAAATCATTGGAATAATTCATAAAATTGTAAATTTCATGGAGTGTCCTAGGTTGATTGTTGTTATTTTCTTGAGATTAGGAACTTCATGTTTAGAAATAATTGATTAGGAATTCAAGGTACAAAAAAGCAATTGTACCGAGTGCAGATTCGTGTGCGATTTTAACCCGTTGTTTCCAACTCAGAGGCCTCGCAGTAACTGAAATTGGCAGATTTGAGACTTTAAATACAAATCCTTGACTAGTAAATACCTTCAAAACACCCGCTATTGAGAAAATATTAGAGTTAAAGGTAATGATCACCCTTGAGCTTATTTTGCAGACTTCCTTCTTGCATGTACTCGTATACATGTGCCATGCAATCTCCATCCATGCAATAGCCAATTAGTGACACTAAGTATCTGTGATGAACCCTTGCCAAATTTTGAGCCTGTAAACAGAGCAAATTATTGTATCTTTGTTTGACTTACCTTCACAAGATGGTTTTATTAGCCTCAAAAACATCTAAATCTTATTTATAGCCAAACAGAGTTAGTATTAGTATTTACCAATTTCTGGTTTTGTTAGAGCAAAGGCAAGAATGTGTAAGATAAATGGATACCTCAGCCAGGAACTCTTTCATTCCTTGTGATGATGTATGAGAGCGCATTTTCACTGCAACTTTAGTTCCATTTTCCAGGGTACCAAAATAAACACTTCCAAATCCCCTAGTGCCGATATTATTCTGGAAATTATTAGTAATTCTCACCAGATCATTGTAAATGAATCGACGGTTGTCAGGATCCCATATGACTCTTGCATCATTTGGTTCACACACATTTACATTATATTGCACAGCAATATTGTCCTGAGGAATGTTTGCTTCTTGAGTATTTGTAATTTTTGGCGGGTGATTATATTCTTGAGGGGTTGATTTGTAGCTGTCAATTGGTCTTGAGATGTTTCATTTGTCAGCTGTAAGATAAAATAACCAGTGTTATGTTGACGAACCTTTGATTGATAAAAAGAAAGATACAGTTTGAAACAGAGTTTTTAGAAAATAGAAAGATTATAAAAAATTCAAGAGTTTCCTACTAAAAACAGAAAATAACAAAGAGGATGTAGATGATAGAATTTGTTTTTCTGTTTTTACTGAACATTTAGTCCAGTAGGTATTTCTTTATAAAAAAAAAATTAAAAACTCCATTTAGCCTAAGACGACTAGCTTCAAACAGAGAGCCGAACTGGTTTTGAGTTGACCACCAAGAATTTTCAGGTTAAGATCCAAATTATATATCAATCTTCCCTTTTTAAACAGTCATCATCTTTTTTTTAAATAAATGTAGCCAACAAGAGGCCTTAACATTACACAATTAAAGTAGAGAACTGTGATTTTATTTATCAAGATAGGAAAAATAAATAAAGAAAAGGCAGACTTACATTTGCTCCTTTTCAGACACACAACTATTATAATGGATGCTGCAATCAGAAGCAGTACAACCACAATGACAACTGCTATAATTACTACTGGACTTTTCTTTTTCGGATGTGGAGGTGGAGTTGCACTTCCAAACCTAAGTAGATAAAAATAAATTCAGAAGGCAAACAGATTAGAAATTTGGAGAGCTCATTCCCAGCTATGTTATTTATAAAGAAGGCATCAAGCAAGGATTTTACTCCAGTTATTTGCATGTATTCTTACTGCCAATCAATTGACTTTTCATGGGCTGACTTTCATTATCATAACTTGATTAAAACAGGCTGACAAAAATTGACTTATCTTTGTGAAAAGGAACAGAGATGTATGCAGCTGCACAACTATTCTGTGTAGTTTTAAGAAATGTACTGGCAGTATGGTTAATGCCTTGTCCATCCTCTACTTATTTTTTTTTATGTTTACTTCAATCCTTTAACTGACCGTAATAAATATTGAAGTCCCAGGATAAAAAATATTGCCCAGGTATTCTAGTGTTAAGAGAACAAAATACCACATAAAAATAATAAAACATACCTAAATATTAGATTCCCGTCCTTTTTTTTACTCTGAAGACCAGGCGGAAGGGTGGTAGAAATATTATCATTTCCTGTTATGTCCCTGAAAGTACAATAAAATTATAACTGAATTCGTGATATCTTCATTCTTAATGAAAATAAATGTTAATTTGCAAACCTACAGGTACTTAAGATCAGATAATTTATCGAGGAAAGAAGGAAGATCCCCAGACAAGTCATTGTAAGATAAATCCCTGAAAAAGAAAAGGTAGCAACACCAACAGCTTAAGTTCGGATGAAAAAACAAAATATTGAATTCTACATAACACAAAATGAAAATATTACGTCCTATTATAAGACATATATCTCCAGTTTTTGGTTCTTCAAACACTCTTGTAACACAGTTTTCAATTCTGGGTGAACACCCTTGGTACCCTTCCCCAACTCAGCAAGGCCAAAAGCTACAAATATGTAACAACCCTTATTCTGCTCTTTGACTTTCATTTTGTTTGATGATGTATTCCATATTTTTTGGAATATCAGAAGAGATTAGGTAAAAAAATACGAATTAATTGAAGGTAAACCCTTGATCTTAGTTTAATGGAACATACAATGACTGGAGAGCGCCTAGATTACCAACAGAAGGTATTATGGCACCTGTCAGTCCACTTGATGATAGGTTTCTGAAAAAGACACATTTACTAGTCAGAGTTTTTGTACCTTAATTCTCTCTGTAAATAAAAAATTAAGAAGTATGACGTATTGAAATGCTCACAAAGCTGTGATCCTAAGAGTTTTGGTGGAATCAGAAGAGCAACTGATACCACTCCATGACAGTTCCTTGGGAGCACAAGGATCACCACTCCAGCCTTTGTTTACTTTGTAGTTCGCCTTAATTGTACTCATGGCAGCAACTTAAATTGCAATAAAGTACATTAGGGCATGTTAATTAAGCAAAGTTACTAGTTTTGGTTAATCATAATTTTTAATATATGTTTAAGTTAATACTAAAATTTGTTTGACAGTAATGTAAGGAAAGCTCAACTCTGGATAAGAAAAGACGAATGCAAATTTTCTATACAGCTTTGTTTAGAAAAACCAATGATTTATTCAGTTTAAAATAAAACTTTCCTTGTGCAACAGTTCTCATGTTTTCATCACATCCCCTGTTATTGAAAATTAAACCAGGGTGCTCACATTAATAGAACAAAGAGAGTGAATCATAGCACCAATAATTCAATGAAATACGTACAAGAATGAGATAACTATGATAAAACATACCATCTTCACTATTGGTGGGAATCCCAGTGGTGGGTGTAATGACATACCCCTCAAGTGCATTCAACAAAGGCGGGAGAGTTGACCTTGAAGTAGCCTTAACCGACAAATTATAGTTATTGACACCTGTGTCATAGTAATATACCCAGAATGATTCTAGTTTTTTCAGTACATAAGAGTCCTTCAATAATCGAAATCCATCATAAAATATATCTATCTCCCTAAGAGCATTGGATGGTATGTCCTGAATCTCAGCTATGTGGAGAATTATATAAAATACTCTGGAACTATTGTCACTGGTCCAGGGGAGATCAAGGGATTGATTGGTGCTTGAAGTGGTGGCAGCAGTTTGCATGACGAGAGAGGGGGTCTCATACTCTGCGTCTGGGTCCACATTGGAGCTGGTTGAAACATTTGACCATGAATTCAGCATGAAGGGCCTCCAAATCCGGTCATATGGATCATCAGGGTACCTATTTGTAAAAAAATAGTGGAAAAGGGTGTGATGACCATATAATACTACTGCGGTTTCTCTTTCCTAATCTATTAAATAGGCTACAAATTTTATACTGTAGATTTGTAATTTCTTTTTATTTTGGTCCTAGAGAACGAAATCAAGCCAATTAAATCAAAGAAGTTTGGTGCCTTTATCGACCTCCAATTAGCCAAACGTATTTAGATTATATCTTATTAATATAAAAATTAAGAAGCATTGCGCAACAAACAGTATCTAACCAAGAATAATTGGTTCATATCATGTTTATCTTTTTTCTTATTTAATGTAGTATGTTCACCTGACTGTATTATTCCTTGCTCCTGCATTCACCCTATCGAAGTAAACCAATGATTGTGTGGAATTTGCAGCTTTGTAAATGCTGGTCTTCAATGGCCTCAATTCTAGCACAGAGATAAAAGGAGTGCCCTGATTTGTATTAATAAGGCAAACTTGTAGGTAGTCAGAAGTTGCTGTGGTGATAATCTCCATGACATATGGATAATCTAGAGTCCTTATTTGAACCATACCCCAATAATTGACTCCCAAATGAATATCAAAGGTTGGAAGCTTATCTAATTTATCATAATCTCCATACATGAAGAATGCTCTAACAAGGTACTTTGATCCTATTGTTATTGATCTTAATGTGTAGCAATTTCGGGTTCCATTGGGAAAGCTTCTGACAGTCTGATATTGTTGTAATGTGCCTTTGGCATACTGGGATGCAATTATGTGATTTTCTCCCGTGTCAATGAATTGATCATCCGGTACGTAAGACAACTTAGTATTGGTATCAGAGCTAGAATTTGCAGCAAGTCCACAGTCAATGTTTATAAAACCTACAGTAAAGGGAAAGGAAACGCAAACTCGTTTTAACAAAACAACAAAAAGGTACCTTAATTACTCAAGTGAAACATGCTTCGCACTATTATTCAACAAGTCGTAAATCATCTAAACATTCTGAAGAAAATTTTGTAGAATATTTTACATACTTTTCCAGGCCTATTATTGAAGTAGTATTTGAATGCGCAACACTATGATGGATTGCCTACCAGAAGCTCTGTGTTCTATCTTTAAGCCAAATATCAACTGAAAATTGTTCAATGCTCAGAAATGGTATCGACAATTGAGGCTTGAGTATTCTTTAGCAATAATTATTATTTTCCTCTACAGACTACAGCAATGAAGGACATTTGATACGACAACTTAATATACAGACTATAGTGCTCTGAATACATCTCATCAGCTTTGTTCAAGCAATCCAATGATATTTAAGTAAAAGAAACTAATTAATGATATATAAGGGGTAAAAAATTACAAACACAAGCAATTAAATGAACAAAATCATACGTACGAACAGAGCAGTTCTTGCGCACAACAGAAATAATTACATAATATGTACTATACAACAACAACAACAATCAAGATTTTAGTCTCAAACAAATTGAGGTAGGTCAAATAGAACCCAACTTTATTTCCCCCATGCATCCCCAAGTCATTAATGATGTGGGGGGCCACTAATTAAGTGGAAGATCATTATTTAAGTGGGGACCACTAATATTTGATATATTTGACAACTGGTGCATACAATTATGAATACCTATGCGTGAAAGTGTTAATATATAATATATCAAATATTCATACTTAAAATACCAAGTATTTGGGAAAAAAAAATATTGTACATCACACTTCTATCTTTTACACTTTTTTAGAGGTGAGTTTTTTTTCTCCGTTCATTCTCGCTATATTTCTGACGATATGTAAGAAAATTTACAAATCTAAAACCACGAATGTCTTCTATGTAATTTTCTCTTTCAAATGAGATCCATGATAACAAACTTTCGAGTTAATTATCGTGCAAGTATTCATATTTTGTCGAGTAAGTATTCATACCTCATCGTATAAGTATTCATACCTTAGATACCAAGTATTTCAGAAAATATTAATATCAAGTATTAATACCAAGTATTGCAATTCCTTATGGCATTAGATGATGTTTGAAAGTATTAATATCGAGTATTGCAAGTATTCATATCTCGTCATGCAAATGTGAATAGTTTATGTATCAAATATATGTATCTAACATATTCTATTAATTTTTTTCCTTGTGGCATTAGATGATGTTTGAAAATATTAATATCAAGTACTATAAGTATTCATACCTCGTCATACAAGTGTGAATAGTTAATTTGTCAAGTATTTGTACGTAACATATTATATCAAATATTGCCAATATTTGTACCTAACATATTTATACCTCGATTTATGAATACTTGCAAGATGAGATATTAATACTTGCTCAATGTAGTCTCAATACTTGCTTGACGAGGTATGAATACTTGCTCAATGAAGTATAAATACTTGCACTACGAGATATGAATACTTGTGTGACAAATAACTCAAAAGTACTTCATCATAGATCTCATTTGAAAGAGAAAATTGCGTAGAAAATGTTTATGATTTTAGATTCGCAAAATTCTTCACATCTCGTTAAAAATATGGGTGACATTGCTTAAATCGAAGTTTAAAGTTTATATGATAGGTTTTAAATGTTTTCATTATATCTTAATCAAAATAAAATTATTTAGTTTTATCTTAATTAGTATTAATAGAGATTGTAAGAATACACTGATTTGAAAATTTGCTGGATGTTAATTTATTTTATAATATTGATTTATATATATAAAAATAAAAATAAAGACATTTGAACACTTTTCAGTTATAAATGTCCAATGCAATAAAATGGTACCTATCTAGCTATCTACCTGTAGTACATATCCTAATTAAGTTTCTTACTTCTTAATTGGCACCAAATTAATGCAAAGTTTTTACTAATATCAGTGGAGTTCATCTAGCTGTCAATGACGCGTCAGTTATTTGAGATAAAAGTTTTTACTTATATTTTTTTTTTAACGCAAGAATATATTATTTATTTTCATTTTTCAAAGTAAACGCAACAATTTCAGGCATTATTTGGACGGTTGTAGCCATTTTGACAAAGTATTTCATTGCAAATTCAACTGATTATTTAGCAATTAATGCTTATCACTTTGATTATTGTTTATTATCTAGACAGTTTGTATTAAAAAAAAGAAGGAAAACCTTAGAATTTTATATTCGTGTTGTCGGTTAAGTACTATACGATCGAAATAGTTAAGTTTGGTAATGATACAAATCCATGCATTTCAAGTTATATATATAAAGAAACCAAAGAGAAACGATGTTTAATAATCAAGGTCTTGTGCACTTATAATTTGTTGGTATTTTTTATTTCTCTATCTTTATTCATTAAATTTTATATAAATATTTCGTTAATCTAACATTTATTTATTTATAAATTTTCTTACAGTAATCGAGTTTAAGTCACTACGTACATGAGAGGTTTTTTTTCCATTGATCTCGTCAATTACTATATAGAAGACATATAAATGACAGAAAAAAAATGAATTGTATGGTACGTTCCGTTTTTACGTGTTGTCAATATCTACAAATAATGTTAATTTCTTTCGGATTTTAAACTTACAATCTTCCACATAAAGAGCATTCAAAACTCCAAAAAAATTAGTTCATTTGGAATTGAAAAGATAGACAAAAAAAAAACATATTTCAGCAAAAAATATATATTGCAAGTTAAGATATTAACACTATTATCATTTTATTAATAACACAAAAACCTCAATATTTTAATATATAGACAATTTTATTCTTTATTAATTATTTTTTCTTTAAAAACTACTTCTCTCATGAATTGACATAAGTTTTTGTTTCCTTCAAAGTTCAATTTGGACTATATGTTATTTTGTTTAGAATTTATTTATATTACATTATAATATGATTTTCTTTTCTTATGGTTTAGAGTATAGGATAGGGAGAGTACGTAGATAAGCAGTGTAAATAGTTTATATCCTACACACACCATGATTTGAGACTATGTTATTCGAATACTTCAATATAGGCTCTGTATCTGTATCGGATATATGTCGGACACGGATACGCGCACTACTATAAAAAAACAGATTGTACACAGATAAAAAATGAAGGAGCTACACGGATTTGGAATCGTGTACAATGTTAGAGTGTAATATGCAACTATTTACACACGGGTAATTACTAGTATATGATTCAGTAGTACAAGTTCGGATAAATTGGGATAAATTGCATCTGAATTTCAGTTACCTATTTTTTTAAACGAGAAAATACTATTATTTTGTTCAATTTAATTGATCAAGAATTTGTTTGCTTTCGAGAAATTTTCAAAGTAAACTATTCGTACATTTTGTGACAATTTTTTTTGTTTAGGATATATAAGACGGAGGTTTATATATATGTCATGTACTAAAAAAACAAAGTCTTCAATTGAACATTCAACTGATCTCATCACTTCAGTATTGTTTATTACCTACACAGCTTGTACTAAAAAAACAAAAACATAAAATTTTATATTGCAAGTTGTCTATTAATTAAGTACTGAGAAAGGGGAGGTAGCACAGTTGGCTAGAAGAAAAGTTCTAGAACTGTTGATTACCCAAAGGTCGAGAGTTCGATTCCCCCTCCCTCACGACTTTACAGCTTCTGTGAAGATTTCAAAAAAAAAAAAAAAATTAAGTACTACAAAATAGTTAAGTTTGGTAATGATAGAGATCCATTTTTGGTTATATAAGAATAAAAAGAAATCAAGAGAACATGTATAATAATTATATAAGTGCTAATTGTGTACTTATAATTTGTTGGTACTTTTATTACTTCTCTATATATATTCATTATATTTTAAATAAATATTCCGTTGGTACTTTTATTCATTCTCTATAATTTAATTAACTATATATTCCGTAAAGGTGAGAATAATTATTTTCATGGAGGAGACAATAATTTTTTAGAGTAATTATAAGATCCCCATCTTCTAATTCTCCAAATGTCTCTCAATTAACTCAGCACTCTAACTGTCGATCTATCTTCTCCAATCGGAAAAAAAAAAAACTCTTGATCTAACAAAATTTGCTAAAGAAGAAAAATTGTCAGTTTTGAAAATTGTAGCCCTGAAAGCACAAGATGAAATTGAAAATCACGCTCCGATATAAAAAATTCCTTCTTTCTCCCCCTCAGTACAGCGATTCCCAGACTAACCGCACAAGAGTTTGATCTTGTTAGATTGTGGTTCTTAAATAAAATTCTCCAATTTGTTTTTGCAGAGACGCTTTAGAGTACTTTATATAGGGATACTAGGGAAAATGGGTTATTTGTCACTTCAAAACTTTCAAATTTGAAAAATACCATCACAAAAGTATAAATTTGAAAAATGACACTCTAAACTTAGTTAATTTCTAAATTTGTCACACATACAAAAAATTTATATATTTTTTTATTAAAAATTAACTGAAAAATATAATTTTGAGATACGTATTTCTGGTATAATCAAAGATGAAACCCTATATGGCACTTATAACAGCTGCTTGTTGGATAGCATAAGCAGAGGAAGAGAAATTTCTGTACAAGACAAGCTTTTAGAAGCCATGATGTACAGCTGTCATAACTCTATTTCTCTACAATTTTTGGTTTAGAATTCCATACCATGCTCATAAAGACCCAATTAGAACTAGCAAACCAAACAAATCTTGGTGATGAAGGTTCTGTTGTTTTTTCTTGTTCCGAAGAAAAGTTATATATTTTTTTTAAATAGTGCATTTTAAATTGCACTCAATTTGGTTACTTCATAACCATCAAGTAGTTGTAGACTTGTAGTGTGCTGTTTTAGGCCTATTTTATTTTATATTTCTATATTTATTTTATTTTTTGTCTAGAACTAGAATTTTCCATTTGAAACTTTCTCAACCAAACAAGAAAGAAAATGGATACGTGCAAGTTGCTAGGATGACATAAATTATGATATTATAGTTTATGTCATCCTTGTCATTGTCATGCAACCTTAAAAAAAACAAAAATTGTATGTATAGAAAATATGAGAAAAAAAAATAGGAAAAGCACAAAGAGTACCAATAAATTTTTGAATAATTATAATTTCCTCCTATGTTATGTGACTTAATTATGTCCCTGGCTTCATCCCCCAATCTCAATCTCTTCGGATAAATTCGTTAACGAACTATATTTTCCAATTGAAAACAAAAAAAAAAAATCACTCCAAGAAAAAAACAAACCCATTCAGAGTAAGTATTGACATTATTTGTACTGACATGTTGACAATTGAGAAATACACATTATTTCATTGGAACATGTTAAGGCCATGTGTTAGTCCCGTCGAAGAAATGAACACCAACTCCAGCCCTCTACTGTTAAAAAATTAGGCCCAAACAAAATAGTGGATTGAAGATGAAGCACAAAAAACAAACGAGCCCGAAAATCAAATTTCGGAAAGCTCCTTAAGATTCGAACCCTGAAAAAATTAACACACCCACCCTAGAAAAGTAGAAATATCCAGATTTTGTGTAAGCCCCTAAATTTTAAGAAATCACAGAAATGTCCTAAAACTCTACAAGATTTGTACAAAATACCTCGAAATTCAAAAATATTCATATAATTAAATTATCTGAATGCCAAAAAAATTCATAAAATATATCTAGAAATTTAAAAAATTCATATGAATCATCTCGAAAGCCAGAAAATTCATATAATATATCTGTGAACTCTAAAAAAATTCTTGGGAATTATTTGAATAACTGGAAAATTCCTGAAAAATTCTAAGAAGCCAGAAAACCTCATGCATAATTTCAAAACCAAGCCAAATCCAAACGAAACCCAAACCAAAATCAAACAATTCAATCCCAGTATATATTTCCTTGGAACTTGAGCTAGCATAATGGTGTTAAAAACTCAAGTTTTGAAATCTTGACAATTTGAGTTGGCACAGCGTCGCTCGAATGCAAACTCGAATTTTACAGGCTATAAGGAACATGCTTTTCAGTCTCCCCGAAGACATAAGAAACCATGTTCCCGATCTTCATGAACAAAATCCTTGCAAACACAGGAAAGTCATATTTTTTATTTTTCATAAGCTACACTTTTGAAGCACCAAGAAGTCATATTCCCGTTCTTCAGAATTAATTAAAACTCATGAAGAGGAGTAAAATTATACGCCTTCGTAACATAAACGTCAGGACGAAATAAAAAAAGTCATACTGCATGCCGGTCCCCCATTACCCAAACATCAAAGATAGAATTGGAAGTCATATTCATAGTCTTCGAAATTCAAATCCCACAACTTGATGAGAACATAAGTCTTAACTCCTTAGTTATGATATTATCATGTTAATTGTATAATATTATCATGTTAAGTAGGGAAGCTCTCAACACTGGACTTGCTGACTAGCGGATTACATGGTCACTGGTACGATGGGGGAAATGAAGTCAACGGAAAGATCAGCAATTGTTATTATGCAGTTTATAATATGGTGAGAAAGGTTTAACAGATGCTTCTCGGATTCAAGCAAGACAACGGATGAATTACTTGAAGAAATATTGGAGCAATTGAAGTTTTACCGGGAACCGGTACAACTGGTACAAAGAGGGGCAAGGGGGCAGAATGGTGAGAGATAAGAGCAGCAGAGAAATTAATGGTGAAAGGAAGAAAAGGAACACAGACTGGCAACCTTCGATTTAATTTTATTTTCTATTTTTATTTTTCCTTTTTCTGTTTTCAACTGTTTTAGTTTTACTGTCCTATATATCATCTACATTTCCTGTACTTTCGCTCAACTGTTTTGAGCATTAACCAATTTTTGTTCTATGGATACAAACTTTGTAACCATTTTGTTCAATTAAATATGGGCATGACCCGTATTTTTACTCAAAAAAAGTAGGGAAGTGCCTGCTGAAATATTAAAGAACCCACAATCAATAAAAGCTCTCGTGCTATAATACAATGTGTGGGGATGAATCTGAAACCTTCTTCACGCACGTGATGTCCTCATGATATTGTGTGCGCTGAAAAGGCCCAACAATTACAAAATTAACAATCTTCAAATTCTGTTTGAATTAATACTGTTGTCGTACTATTTTTACACATTAATTATCCTGAATAGTGTTATTTTTTAAACTATTATTCCGACAATCCCTATTATTTGTTATATGTAATAATACTTTGGACCAAATACATCCATAGATGTAATAATATCATATGTTAGCATGCCCTGTTATTATTGATCTAGTTGATCTATCGATCTTAGATTGTGGGCATTACATAACTATCGTAGCAATCCAATTCAAGCAGAATACCCTTGCACCATATTCAAGTTGTGCTGTTTGCACCATTACAGAACTATCTTAGCAATCCAATGAACAAGTTAATTCATGCGCACAAAACAATTATTGCGATCAAGAGAAATAATTCCATATTACAATATTATACCGTACGTGCATTAAACAGATAAAATTCCATATTTCTAATAATGTATTCAGGCTTACCATTAGACTGAAGATGGCATCAACCTGTATATATAGCAGACAAGGAATTACAAGAAAAACTAAGAACCATAAATCCAATAATTATGAGGTGACTTAGTGACTTACATTTTTCTTCTCCTATTCAAGAGTTAACAGGGAAGTGGACTTTTTCTTTTACGATATGCCCAACTTTCTAATAAAACATAAAGAATGTCCATTTGGTTTATAAAAAATGAAAATGTAGATATGACTCTTAAGATAAGTGAGGACAGCACTTTTATTCGGGTAACACTGCCCATAGTCCTGATCGATCCTCTGTTTTCTTTCGTTGTATATTCCCATAGAATATTGAATTATTGATAGCATTTGAATCTGATATCTTTCAAATGTTATTTCGGTTTTCAACTATTGTTATGTTTTTCTCCGAATTAAACAAAAATAACACGTCAAGGCACATGCTAGTAAGCATAAGCACATCATGCAAACATGTGATGTGCCTATGTATGTGTCGTGCTCAGTGCTCGCACTATTCAGCACATCTGAAAGGCACGACTAAATATGACATGGCACGTTTATCATTCACTAGCTGTTTATATACATTAGTTAATTTTCTACCCGTATGTTAGTAAACCTCGCTTGTTTTATTTTATTGTGCTTCATCTTCGTCATTCCACTATTTTGTTTGGGCTTCCTTTTATTTTTTACAGGTTTCTCGTTTTAATTACTCATTGGGCTTTAGTCAGCCCTATAATTCTTTTCCGCAAGCAGACTCTATTATGCCCGATTTCTCTGACAGATAAGGTCACAGTTGTCAGCTTCTCTCTTCTTTACATCCAGTCCCTTCAGTTTTTAAATCTCATAGGGGTCGTTCGGCAACAAAGGATTAAGAGTGAAGGATTAAGAGCTTAAGGAGCGCTAAGGAACCGATGTTCGGTTGTCTTAATCCGTAAGTGAAGAATTAAGCGCTTAAGGAAGGAGGAGGGGTGTCTTAAAGTTCGGGCAGAGGATTAAGATCCGAGCAAAAGGAGGCTAAAGGAGGTAATCTTAATCCGCGCTAAGGAATCGGTATTCGGCAGAATTAAGTTGCTAAGGAAGCTAAAGGAAGCGGATTAAGCCTTAAGGATGCTTAATTCTCTCCAGCCGAACAGCACCATAGACATTTTGTGCTGTACTGTTTTGATTATTATTTTTCCATGCAAATTTTTAATTTAATTTGTCAATTCAACCCAAATCTAGTTCGGCCAAGGCATGATCACTTTCTGGTGCTAACTAAATTGCACTATTCTGAATCGATCTGAATAAATGGCTGAAAACAAACCATCTTTGGAGTATTGCGATTCTTCTTGTGCTTTCAATTTGGAGCCTCGCATCCTTAATCTAGTCTCGGTGTAGGTAAGCCACTAGTGAGGTTCCTCAGAAAATTTTATGGACCGAGTTCAAACAATGAGAACGGGCCCCCTTCCCTTTTTTTCTCTCCATTTCAACCTTCCTGGAAATGTTCGGTTCCACCACCTTTTAATTTTAATTCCCCTGTTGACCTGGACCAATCCTGTAACAGTAAACATATTAACAATAGTAAATAGTTCTCTCTTTAATAACACAACATTTTTCAAAATTTAAATATATAGCCCATTTTAATCTTCTTTAAGTATCTTTTAAGCTAATATATCTTCCCATAATGTAATTAATGTTACTATGATAATTTATTAATTATTTGGTTCCCATAATTGCTATATAATATACTCTTTGAATTTTCTTTCTTTCTAATTTTGCATTGAATAAGGATGAAAATTTTGGATCAACTCAGTATTGCGCATCACAAGAAACATACCAAAGAATAAGAAGACTGCCAAAATTATTCATGATAGTTTGCATTCAATATGATTTTTTTTTGTTATTATCAATTCACGTTTAATTTATATAAATATAGAGAAGTAATAAAAATTCCAGCAAATTATAAGTGCACAATTAGCACTTAATTATTATACATCTTCTCTTGATTTCTTTTATATAACTAGAATGGATCTCTATCGTTAGCAAACTTAACTATTTCGTAGTACCTAATTAATTAACAGACAACATGCAATATAAAATTTTATGGTTTTTTAGAACAAGCTATGTAGGTAATAAACAATACTGAAGTGATGAGATCAATTGAATGTTCAATTCAAGACTTTGTCAACATGACATATATAAACCTCCGTCTTATCTTAAACCAAAAAAAATATTGTTACAACAAATGGTTGACATTGAAAATTTCTTGAGAGCAAAATAATTCTTGATCAATTAAATTGAAAATATAACAGTATTTTCTCATTTAAAAAGATAGGTACCTCAAATTCAGATCCCATTTATCCAAATTTGTACTGAAATGCGGCTGAACTAGATCTTAGCCTATGCTCTTGAATAGAATACAGAAGGGGAGGGAAAGGAGAGGGGAGGAGTGATCGAACCTGATTGATATATGTTTATATTGTTCTACTAAATTCTTATGGGGTGAGGATGAGAGAGGAGAGTGAACTCTGTATGCAAACTATTCAAATTTTTAAACTCTCAAATCATGGTGTGTATAGGATATAAACTCTTTACACTGCCTCTCTACTCTTCCTATATATATATCCTATAAACCATAAGAAATGAAAATCATATTATAGTGTTATATAAATAAATTTTAAACAAAATACCATATATTCTAAATTGAACTTTGAGGAAAGAAAAACTTATGATAATATTTTTAAAGAATAAAATAATTAGTAAAGAATAAAATTGTCTACATATTAAAATATTGAGATTTTGTGTTATTAATAAAAAGATAAGTAGTGTTAATATCATAACATGCAATATAACCATTTGTTACTGAAATAAAAAATTTCTATCTTTTTAATTCCAAATTAACTAAATTTTTTGGAGTTTTGGTCCAATGGTAAAAAAAATCCTCTCCGTGTGAAAAATTGCATGTTTGAAATCCAACAGGAACAATTATTTGTGGATGTTAAATAGTTGGGTGGGTTGACCTCCAATATTTACTCAAACTTAATTTCTTATAGTAGGTATTGACCTTTTCGGGGGAAATTTATTTTATTTGAGTTCCTGACTTGAGTATATTAAATCTCTCTAGCTAATATTGACAACACATAAAAACGGAACCATACAATTTTTTTTTTTCTGTCGTTTATATTATATGCCCTCTATATAGTAATTGACAAGATCAATAATGGACAAAAATCTCTCATCTACATAGTGCCTTAAACTCGATTATTGTAAGAAAATTTATAAATAAATAAATGTTTGAGTAACGAAATATTTATATGAAATTTAATGAATAAATATAGAGAAATAATAAAATTCCAACAAATTATAAGTGCACACAAGAGCTTAATTATTAAACATCGATCGCTTCGCTTTGGTTTCTTTATATAACTTGAAATGCATGGATTTGGATCATTACCAAACTTAACTATTTCGTAGTACTTAACCGATAACATGCAATATAAAATTTTAAGTTTTCCCTTCTTCTTTTTTTAATGCAAACTGTCTAGATAATAAACAATAATCAAAGTGACGAGCATTGCTTGAATGTGCAATCAAAGATTTTGTCAAAATGGCTACTACCGTTATAAATAATTCCTGAAATTCTCGCGTTTACTTTGAAAAACTGGACGAAATAATATATTCTTGCGTTTAAAAAAAAATATAGGTACCTGAACTTCGAACCAAATTTATCCCAATTTAATTAATCAAATTTGTACTGAAATGACTGAACTATGGACTCTTAATTAGGTTCTATCTAAATTAATAGAGCGAACCTCCAATTAATAATAGTGATCCACTTGGTCCCATGATCAGTTCAGATTCTATGTCATAGGTACAAAGGAAACTATAATGTATCAGATAACAAAATAAAAAATAATTATATAAGGATCAATAATGTGAGTTTTAAAATCTGAAATGCTAATTAATTTATAATCTTGTTTTGAAATCTGTTAGTTAGGAGAAAATTTTACTTTTTCGAAATGAGTAAGTTACCGGTAAAATCCAGTGTATAATTCAATGTTGTAAAATGCGGTTTTGTTCATGCATGCGGAAGGCCACTGCATACCGCATATGCGGTATGCGGCCGCATATGCGGAATTTCATGCGGACTTATATATGCGGATTTTAAACTATATATTAATTTATTTCCACTCAAAACATGCAATATATTCCCATTAAAATCATTCAAACAATAAATTCGCACATATATGGACCAATATGCGGACATATGCAGCTCAATCGCACATATGCAGACCAATATGCGGAAATATGCGGAAATATGCGGCCCAATATGCGGCCGCATATGCAAAACCGCATATCTGAGACTGCATGAAAATTTTCATGCGATTTTCGACTGCAAACGCATATGCGGCCGCATATGCGGTCCATGCGGCCGCATTTAACAACACTGGTATAATTTGATGATCAAATATGCATTACTCTACAATTCTTTTTTATTGAAAAATTCAAATTACCACATAAAACAAATGTTTACAAAGGACCACATTGCGACTAGACGAATGTTTCCTAAATTAATAAATTAGTAACAAATTGATATTGATAACAATAAGAACAACCACGACAACGAAAAAAATATTATTGTTATATATTATTGGTGAAAATATGACTATAACTTGAACAAATCTAGGTATTGATGTGCTCTGGATTTGGTGAGCACAATTTCAAAGTCTATTTGATCGGCTTAAAATGATTAATTCAAACTGCTGAAATCCATCTACTTAATTAGTGATGCATTTATATGAAATTTTTTTAATGTTTCGAATTCATTTCGTACAAGGTCAAGAGGTAAACAAATTGAATATTTTATAAGTTATTCTAAAATTTGTTTTATGTATTAATTTTTATTATTTTTTTTACCACTTGACATGTACGAAATGAATTCGAAACTTTAAAAAGTTTGCATCAATATGCATCACTCATGAAGTAGATGGATTTCAACTGTTTGAATTCGTTGTTTGAAGTCAATCTGATAGACTTTTGAAATTGTGCTCACTAAGCTCTTTTGGTGAGCACATCACACCCTAGCTTTACTCTTATAACATTATCGTTGTTATTGAAAGCTAAAGATAATTATATTATGTTTGATAAATTAAACATATCTTATATGATTTAAAAAAATAGTAAAAGGAAATGACATTTTCATAACAAAAGAAAATTATGTTGACATTGTGTTTGAAGAAATCATTCCAATTTTTTTTGGAGGAATTTCATGTATATCCCTCAAAAAATTACAAATTCATAATATCATAAGTAGCATGTGATATTATGAATTTACCGATTTTATTCTTCTATTAAAATTTATTTTAAATTTATTAAGTACGCGTATTACTCCTTATAATGAATAATAAAAATATGTAGCATATTTGAGAAAAATATAAGTCTTCTGATTGGTCGATCAAATTTTTAGGGAAAATAAGTCATTTCTCTACTTCTGACACATATACAATGATATTTAGTAATATGTGATTATGTGAGCATGAGAAGTAGAGAAATGACTCATTCTCCTCGGAAACAAACCTGTTAAAAGATTGATTTATATTTGTAAAACATGGTACATATTTTTTATGTTTCTTAATTAAGAGTA
The DNA here is from genome assembly GCA_964058825.1 of Carex arenaria. Classification (NCBI taxonomy): domain Eukaryota; kingdom Viridiplantae; phylum Streptophyta; class Magnoliopsida; order Poales; family Cyperaceae; genus Carex; species Carex arenaria. Next base: position 22,134 of record CAXKVW010001080.1, read on the forward strand.
AAATGAGTACTTTATAAATTTAAAATGATTTTAAATATAAAAGATAATAAATTTTGTAAATTTGTGAGGTTTTGAAATTTAGAATGATAATATATGATATTATGAATTTTGGAGGGAGAAATACTCGTAGTTTCAAAGTTTTTGAGAGATATAAAGGAAATTCCCCCAACATTTTAAAGGTGAATCAACAATCAAATCCAACGAAAATTTAGGAGGTTTTGACCATGTTTCGTTACGTCATAGACATCAACTTGCAACATTATAATTTGGTAGGAGACAAAATTTCTTATTTATTTTGGAAAAATCAAATAAATGTTCTTTATATTAGACTTAGTTTAACAGTTGTGCTTATAAAAAGAGTATCTGTTCCCGTAGGCACTTCAGAGGAGAATGAAAATGGAAGTTCCCTCTAAAGGAATAGATTTATGGTTCTTAATTCTTCTGGTAATATCTGTGTCTACTATGCGGGTAGATAGCCAGCCTGATTCTAAGGGTAAGCTCAATGCAATGCTTCAAATTTACAATCACTTCATTCTCTATCTACAGTATGTTGTTTGTTACAAACATTTTTTTTTCACTTTATCTCTAGAAAATGATATGTGCATAGAATTGTTGCTCGCTGGATCGCTTTTAATACTGTTTGCTGTTATTTCTCCATCATTAGATGACTCTTGATTTGCTTAAACATGCATGGACATTCTTGATATAATATTACTTAGAGAAAATTTGACTATCCTCCAACATTCTGTCTTCCAAGTTCCAACGTCCTCCAATCTTTATTTTTAGAAGTCTAAGACTTTGAGAAAAATGTCGGCTCTCTCCCACTCTGATTCAGATCTCTTCTCAATAAAAAAAAGTCAGCTCTCTCTCTCCCCACTTTGATCCTGATCACCTCTCGTCTTCGCCTCCCACAACTGCATCAAATTCCCTGTCAACTGCGATGTTGCTCTGAGGATCTCTCTCAAACAATCTCAGTCATGTACCGTGGCCACTACTTCGTCAGTCTTTCTTCCGTCTTCTCTTTACAGATCCTATTGTAGCTGCCTCTCTAACAGCTGCACCACCTACCTCCGTCGCCAACCTCTTTGGTTTTGGCAATTTACAAATGAAATAAGAGTTATTTATGAAGATGGAGATGGAGGAGAGGGAGGGAGAAGGAAAAAGGATATGGAGAAGAAAAACACTACTAAGATGTGTTTTGTTGCATAGTTAAGCCACTGGTTATCACGTCCATATTTTTTATTATATTAGAGTTAAAATTCTCCATTAATTTTGTGCCCCGTCATACTCCAACATTATTATCTTTATTTTTAAAGTCTAAATAATTGATCCAATCCATTCAACATGATCTTTATATTAAAATCTGCTTGGTAAACAAACTTTATAATTTATATTTTTTTTTTACTAATTGTTTAGAGAGGTACAAAATCACTATTTTTGAACGGTCCAGAATATTCTAAAAATAGTGGTTTTTTACCTAGATTAACAAAATAACAAACAAATTTAAATAAATACAAAATTTTGTATCCAAGCACATTTTAATATGAATATCATATTGAGTTATTCGGATAGACTGTTTAAACTTTAAAAATAGAGATAACGATGTTGAGGCATGATGGGGTACAAAACCAACGGAGCATATTAATCCTACTCTTTTGATTAATATATCAATATTTGAAACTATTATATATTCTGGAGAATGGCAGTATAGGTTAATTTGAAAATTTTATAAAAAAGATGCAAAAAAAAACTAGTAAGATGGTTTCAACGTACTGCTCTGTCATGGAAACTGTGTCGTACGAAACGTTCTATGTCAAATGTCTCATGTTGCTATATATAGAAGAAACCAAATAGGTTTATTTTTGTATTTTTTAAATAAAGGCGGGCTCAGCCCACTTTTTCATTGTTTAAAAGATTAAGTTACAGAAAATAAAAAGGTTATCACCTGTTTAGGGGTGTAAATGGATCGTATATTATCTGATTTTATTCGTATCTAAACCGAGTAAAATGATGAACTCAGATATAAATATTAGTTCATTTGAATTCGAATAATTTTCTGACAAATATGAAAGGATACAATTTTGAATATAAAACCAGATACAGATTCAGATGATTACCTTACCTGATATTTCACTTAAACCGGATAACCTGAATTGGTCACAAAAAATTTCAACCGCTTCCAACATATCATCACGCTACTACATGAGCCATTCGCCGGCTATGATACTTCAAAACTTTAATGTTCGACAGTTTAAGAGCATTCCCTTGTGGGACTAAGAAGTCCAGAGATTCTTTTTGTTTTATTTATCCGAATCTGGTTCTTTTTTTATTTCTGAATTACATTCTTTTAATTATCTGAATGTATTCATATCTGTCTAATATTCCACCTGTTATTGTATCCATTTAACATCCTATTTGTATCCGTATCGAGACTATCCGTATTCATATTAATATCGGAAAAATTATTAAAGATAATGATACGGTTTGATCACTATTTATCTGTTTCTGATCTGTTTACTACTCTATGATCTATTGGTTGCAACAGAGTGTTGGGTTCCATATATATTTATGGAAGATGTATGACTTGTTCAATAATATTGTCATTTCAGAAGCATGTTTCGGTTGAATTTTTTCCTTTCTTTGTAATATTTTTTAAAATATTTGTCATCACTTTCTCTTTACAGATTTTATAAGCATTGATTGTGGACTTGCTGCAAATTCTACCTTGATTGATAGCCAGACTAAGTTGACTTACGTGTCTGATGATCAATTCATCAACACGGGAGTCAACTACGGTGTTTCATCGGAATATGCCACAAATGGCATATACCAGAAATATCTAACTGTCAGAAGCTTTCCCAATGGGACCCGAAATTGCTACACCTTAAGATCCTTAAAACTAGGATCAAGGTACCTTATAAGAGGAGTATTCAGGTATGGAAACTATGATAAATTAAATAAGCTTCCAACCTTTGATATTCATTTGGGAGTCAATTATTGGAAAACAATAGAAATACCCGATGCGGATGGTGCATACTTCACTGAGATTATCGCCACAACTACTTCTGACAACCTACAAGTTTGCCTTATTAATAAAAATCTCGGAACTCCTTTTATCTCTACGCTAGAACTGAGGCCATTGACAACGAGCATTTATACATGGACAAATTTGACACAATCATTGGTGTACATCAATAGGCGGAACTTAGGAGCAAGTGATCGACTAAGGTAAACATGCTAAATTAAAAAAAAATGAGAAGCGTTTTATTTACCAATTATTTAGTGGTTAGGTATTGTTTGTTGTCGGAATAAATCGTAATTTTTAAGTTAATGCACAAATTAAAGAACTATGATATAATCTTAATATGTTCTGGCTAATTGGAGATGGACAACGTTTGGTACCAAACCTCTATGATTTAATTAATATAGGTACCCTGATGATCCATATGACCGACTTTGGAGGCCCTACACGCAACCGACATGGAAAAATATCTCAACCAGCTCCAAAGTAGACCCAGATGCAGACTATGCGACCCCCTCTCTCGTCATGCAAACTGCTGTTAGTACTTTAAGCACTACAGAACCCCTTGAGCAGTACTGGACCAGCGACAATACGTCCACAAGTTTTGCTGCAATCCTTCACTACAAAGAGATCCAGAACATACCATCTAATGCTAGTAGGAAGTTCGATGTATTTGCTAACGGGTTCCTACTAGATTCAACATATAAATTTTCTGCAGGATGGGAATACAGTGACACAGGTATCACTAGTTATAATGTGTCCCTTAAGGCTACTTCAAGCTCAACTCTCCCACCTCTTTTGAATGCATTTGAGGTGTATATCCTTAGACCCGCCGCTGGGATTACCACCAATAGTGAAGACGGTATGTTTGATTATTGTTGTCTCATTCTGTGTACTTCAAACTATTCGTTCATGCTATGAAACACACCCACAAATAGAAAGGTTTCCCAAAGAAACCATCCCAAAAGTCTCCGTCCCACTTTTCTTTTCCAGAGTTAAGCTCTCCTTTCATTACTCTCCATAAAATATTTAATAATAATTTTTATTTCAAACATTTATCTGAAGGACAAAACTAACTATAACTAGTTACTTTCTTAATTAACATGCCATAATGTTTTTTATTGCAATTGAAGTTGCTGCCATGAATACAATTAAAGCGAACTACAAAGTGAACAAAGATTGGAGTGGTGATCCTTGTGCCCCCAAAGAATTCGTGTGGCATGGTGTCACTTGCACCTCTGATTCCACCAAATCTCTGAGGATTACAACTTTGTGAGCATTTCAATACGTTATACACTTTACTTTTGGAAAAACAGAGAAGCTACAACAACTCTTTGACTAATAATATGTATTTTCCAGAAATCTATCATCAAGTGGACTGACAGGTGCCATAGTATCCTCTTTTGGAGATCTAAGCGCCCTCAAGTCATTGTATATTTCTTTAAACTAAGAACAACTTATTTTACTGAGATTGATTTTTTTAACTTCACTCCAATTGTATGTCTACTACAACATTTCCTTATTGGCATACCATGAATTCAGTTTTGTGTTCTCTTTTTTTTTTTTTTTTTTTTTTGAAAATACTGACAGCGACTGTCATTGTACCAGTATCAAAGTAAATAAAAAACAATAAATACGACATACATCTACAAGCTCCACAAAACTTGGAAAAACCAATTAATTTGCTAACAATGCTAACAATCCTTGCATCCACATCATGCTAACTTAAGCTATTGCTTGCTACCTGTCTTTTTCAGGGATTTATCTTATAATGACTTGTCAGGGGATCTTCCTATTTTCCTAGATCAATTATCTGCTCTGACATACCTGTATGTTTGCAAACTAACCTCTATTTTTATCAAGAACAAAAATATCTCAAATTAAATTATAATTTTATTCATATTTCAGGGACATAACAGGAAATAAAAATATTTCAACTACCCTTCCTCCAGGTCTTCATAGTAAAAGCCAGAATGGGATTCTAATCTTTAGGTATATGTTATTGTTTTTATGTGGTATTTTGTTCTCTTATACACTAGAATAGCTGGGCAATATTTTTTTATCCTGTGACTTCAATAGTTATTACGAAGTAAACATAAATGATAAGTAGAGAAAGGACAAGGCATTAACATACTGCCTGTACATTTCTTAAAACCACACAGAGTAGTTGTGCATCTGCATACATCTCTGTTCCTTTTCACAAAGATAAGTTAATTTTTGTCAGCCTATTTTAATTTATGAAGTTAGGAAAAGCTGATGAAAAATCAATCGATTGGCTGTAAGAATACATGCAAATGGCTGGAGTAAAATCCTTACTTGATGGCTTCTTATAAAATAACTTAGCTGGGAATGAGCTCTCCAAATTTCTAATCTGTTTGCCATCTGAATTTATTTTTATCTACTTAGGTTTGGAATTCCAACTCCACCTCCACCTCCGAAAAAGAAAATTCCAGTAGTGATTATAGCAGTTGTCGTTGTGGTTGTACTGCTTCTGATTGTAGCATCCATTATAATAGTTGTGTGTCTGAGAAGGCGCAAATGTAAGTCTGTTTTTCTTTATTTTTTTTCCTATCTTGATAAATAAAATCACAGTTCTCAACTTTAATTGTGTAATGTTAAGGCCTCTTGTTGGCTACATTTATTTAAAAAAAAGAAACAGATGATTGTTTAAAAAGGGAAGATTGATAATTTGGATCTTAACCTGAAAATTCTAGGTGGTCAACTCAAAACCAGTTGGGCTCTCTCTTTGAAACTAGTCATCTTAGGCTAAATGGAGTTTTTTTTTTTTTATTTAAAGAAATACTTACTGGGCTATATGTTCAGTAAAAACAGAATTTTTTTTCTATCATCTACATCCTCTTTTTTCTTTTCTGTTTTTAGTAGGAAACTCTTCAAAAAATTTTATTCTTTCTATCATCTAAAAACTCTGTTTCAAACTGTATCTTTCTTTTTATCAATCAAAGGTTCATAATAATAACTCTGGTTAATTATCTTACAGCTAACCAATCAATAATCCCAAGACCAATTGACAGCTACAAACCAACCCCTCAAGAATATTATCAGCCACCAAACCTTACAAATACTCAAGAAGGAAACGTTCATCAGGACAATATTGCTGTGCAACACAATGCAAATGTGTCTAATCCAAATGATGCCAGAGTAATATGGGATTCTGACAACCGTCGATTCAGTTACAATGATCTTGTAAGAATTACTAATAAATTCCAGAATAATATCGGCACTGGGGGATTTGGAAGTGTATATTTTGGGACCCTGGAAAATGGAACTAAAGTTGCAGTGAAAATGCGCTCTCATACATCTTCACAAGGAATGAAAGAGTTCCTGGCTGAGGTAACCATTTATCTTACACATTCTTGCCTTAGCTCTAACAAAACCAGAAATTGGTAAATACTCGTACTAACACAGTTTGGCTTTCAATAAGATTTAGATGTTAATGAGGCTAATAAACCATCTTCTGAAGGTAAGTCTAACAAAGATACAATAATTTGCTATGTTTCCAGGCTCAAAATTTGGCAAGGGTTCATCACAGATACTTGGTGTCACTAATTGGTTATTGCATGGATGGAGATTGCATGGCACTTGTATACGAGTACATGCAAGAAGGAACTCTGCAAAAGAAGCTCATGGGTGATTATTCCATTTTAACTCTAATATTTTCTCAATAGCGGGTTTTTGAAGGTATTTTCTAGTCAAGGATTTGAATTTAAGGTCTCAAATCTAACAATTTCAGATACTGCAAGGCCTCTGAGTTGGAAACAACGGGTTAAAATCGCACACGAATCTGCACTTGGTACAAATGCCTTTTAGTACCTTGAATTCCTAATCATTTATTTCTTAACATGAAGTTCCTGATCTCAAGAAAATAACAACAACCAACCTAGGACACTCCATAAAATTTACAATTTTATCAAGTATTCCAATGATTTTAGTTTTTGTAGCCGTTTATGCTTTTAGCAAACCAGACCAAAAAATTAGAGACACCACGACTCCATACAGCTGTATCTCTTATTGGAAAATATTGATATCACAAGCCAAATGAAATATCATCATCTAAGTATTTGTCAATAAAACAATGAAGGGTTGGACTATTTGCATAAGGCGTGCAATCCGCCACTAATCCATAGGGACGTGAAGACGAGCAACATACTTTTAAATGAAAATCTTGAGGCAAGGATTGCCGATTTTGGGCTTTCCAGGGCTTTTAACAATGCCGCAAGCAGTCATGTTTCAACTGTAGTTGTCGGCACCCCTAGCTACCTGGATCCGGAGTAAGACCTCTTTTCCTTTCATAATTAATACTAAAATCCACCGAGCTTCTTTTCTTTGGTGGTAATAGACCTGTTTTTCTTTGAAATAATATGAACAGTTGCATGCCGTAATAACGAAAAAATGATGACCAACTGATTATAACTATAAGAAAGGTATAGGATTTGTATATTACCCTAGTCGAAAGGATTTCAGTCCCATGCCTTTCTTTCAAGTTTCAATAACATGTATCAAAATTGCGAAATTTATTCACTACTGGTGTGGCAGTCAGCATCAGTACATGTGCCGCTATAGACTATAGTGACCAATCTAAATAAAGTGAAAATTGTAAAAATACAAAGCTTGGATGAAAAACAGTGAAAGCCATACACCTCGAGGTAAGCTTTATAAGGTCAGCACCATGCTTATCAATTCTCACCTAACTTTTACCAAACAAGCAAAGGAATCTTCTTTCCCTACCCCATCCAAGGGCTCTTTTCACATGCTTTCTCATGCCTCAGCACTCATCCAAGGGCTCTTCTTTCCCTACCCCATCTTCTTATTGTCAAATTTGGAAATAAACCTCTCAGATCATAATGGAATCTTCTTTCTTATCTCTATCAAGATCTCTTTTTACATGCTTTCCTCATGCCTAAGTAATCTTCTTGCTTATCTCATTAAACTCCACCAAACAACACAATTATTGCTAAATTGAAATAAGGTCTCTCGGAGAATAACAAAAAACAACAGTTAATCCTATGGAAGATCAATGGGAGCCAGAAGGAGAATTTTGGAGGATGATGGTTTCAATATCTCAGGCCCTTTGCAGTTGGCCGTTATTGATGATTGAGTGACTGGCTGCAGAGGGGGGCTAACTTCAAGAGAAGAGTAGAATTGAAAGTGACAGGCATTCTGTTTGCAGTGCTCTGTTTACCAGGCCTTCCTCAAACTAATTTCTTTGCACTGAAACACTCCAGACTAAATCGTCTCAATAAATGGGACCCACTGCAGACTTCTGCAACAGTGTTAAATTTTGAATGTTGTGATTTTGATTTCACGGATTAAATTTTTTACTTTTTTGCTATAGAAAAAAAAATGAGTTGAATGCTTTAATTAAAAAGGACCACTTTCATTAACGAATAAACAAATAAATCAATGAAACTTCAGGTACTATTCCTCATACCAGCTAAGTGAAAAGAGCGACGTGTTCAGCTTTGGAGTTGTTATGCTAGAACTCATTACAGGACAACCTCCTATCATTGCGGGTCCAGGGGGAAGCCACCTGAAGGAATGGGTGAATCAAAAGCTATCTAGAGGAGACATTGAAAGCATTGCAGACCCAAGAATGCATGGGCAGTATGACATAAACTCCGTTTGGAAGGTTACTGATCTCGCGCGCAAGTGTACTGGTAATAGCTCTGCTCTGAGGCCTACCATGAGTACAGTAGTCATGGAACTAAAGGAAAGCCTGGATCTGGAGATCTCCACAGAGAGGACCCGACGTGGAAATGCGAATTTCTCAAGTAATGTTAGTCAGAACAGTGTTTTCGAGATGGCTTACATGGGTGACATATCTGCACCAGGTCCCATAGCAAGATAATTTGCTTGTTTGTTTTGTTCGTTAATTTCTTTGTTCTATTTTGGGCTGTCACTTGTGGATATAAATTAGTAGTTTTGTGAAGTAAACAACTCTTGTTCTCAGTACATTGGCTTCATTTGGGTGTTCTTTCATCTTTTTGTTTATGTAATGTTCCATTTAAAATTTGCTGAGCTTGCCTTAGTATCTGTTTCGGTGTTTTTTCTAGCCATAGGTTACTTAATGCATGGTATATTATTATATGGGGTAATGCTATATGCATTGTGAATTAAAGCGGGTGCTTTAATTTGCGCTCATATCACGATTTTCAAAGTTCAAATAGCCGATCCGAACTGTTAGATGTGTTCTCCATATTGAAATGTGCTTGGAGACCAAATATTACATTTTTTAGAATTTGTTTACTATTTATTAAGCCACTTTGAAAATCACTGATCCAACAGTTTCACTGTTCAATATGAGCCACTGTTGGATCGGCGATTTTCAAAGTGGCTTAATAAATAGTAAAAAAATTCCAAAAAATGTAAAATTTGGTCTTCAAGCACATTTCAATACGGATAACACATCTAATGGTTCAAATCGGCTATTTGAACTTTGGAAATTACAATATGAGCGCGAATTAAAGCACCCGCTTTAATTCACAATGCATAATAGCATTACTCTATATGCAATTATTTCTCTTGATCACAAAAATATTAGACACGATTGAGACATAAAAAAAATATAAGCTATTTAAACCCTACTCTAAATATAATCATTCATAGATACATACATACGCCTTTCGAGACTTAATTATCTCTTCACCATTTTCACCTGCTTAACAGAAGAACCTGCAATCATTAATTAATAAAAAGAAGGAAAAGCTATATATTTCTCCATAATGCCTCGTCACCAACTGTACATCAGTAATGCACACCTACATGAATCTAGAGGTATTCATGACGATTAAAAATGATTATTGGCAAAGGTAAGCCAGTACAATTTGCTATTTTCTAGGGTATCATATTTTCCAACATGGGGATCTGTGAAGATACCGACACAATTAAGAACTTTTACAGTTTTACCCTTGCTGATACTCATAAATTCTTATAGTATATATATGATCTCTGAGTGTAAAAAATGACTATTGTGAGAACAAGCCGATGAACTATTTCTGATAGTATCTCTATTATCGACGAAAATAATTGTGAGGATACCGACAATGTTAGATAGTTTTATTCTTGCAGATATTCACATATTCTTGTAATAACGGTTTTATTACATATGTTAATCTATAGTGTAAATTTAATAAATAAATTTGAATTAATTATTGCCAATGACTCACTCTAAAAGTAACTGTTAGTAAAAGTTGATCACATCTCATGACCAACAGTTTAATGAAAAAAGAAACCATCAGTGAAAGTTAGAACTTAGAAGTTAAAACCGATGATTCATTTGCAACTGTCAGTGGTTATTTACTAACAGTTTTTGTAAACCGTCGCTTTTTTTTTTAAAGTCTCTGGCAGAGGCTGCCACAGTTCATATATCATTAACAACTCAATACAACACTATATAGTACCGACCAACACTTACACAGCACCATGCATATCCCCATGCACAATACCAACACATACGAATCTTAAAAAAAAAAAAAAAAATACCAACACATACACAATCTCATGCACAATTCACATACTCTAACTAAACACAGCACATTACAGATCATCTAAAAAAATATTTAAAATACAAACAAGCTGAGATAAATTAGAAATATTTCAACCAAAGCTGAGATAAATTGGAATCGGATACTTGATCTTGAAATCTGAATCACATGAATCGGACAGAATCGGAAGAATTGGATTGGGAAGTCGGATTTTTTGGTAGAAGCTTGTTTTGTAGCCACAATATAGGAAACAAATTGGTAAAATATAATTTATAAGAAAACTATGTTAAGCCAAAAGACTATTCTCAAATAATCCATTATTTATATAATATAATAGAAGCATTATCAATAGATAAGACTTTTTATGCAAGCTAGTTATAATTTATGTATAGAAAAGCAAAATTACATTGGCAGCATAAATTTAGGGCAGAAATATCTTGACACAATATGTTTGCATAATTTAATTTTTTTTTTTGTGATTTGAAATCATAGATCAACAACTGCCAGAAAAAAAAATGTAAAATAACAAAAAGCCGGCTTGACTCGGGCTTTACATGGCCTGACTCGGCTTGAAAATGGGATAACTTGGCCGACTCAAATAATGTTCACCCGAGTTATGTTGAAAAAAGTGTATGGGTGCGAGACTCAATTGAAACTCGGATCAGACCCGACCAATACTGAGTTAACTCGGCCGAGTTTCCAAACCTTGCATAGATCTATAGAGAAATTAAAAAATGGTTGAATTTGTTTATTTTAATCCGACAATCCAAATAAAAAATGAAGTACTTATTTTAATTGTCTGAAACTGTCACACCCCGCGGCCAAAAATGGTGACAGATCCCCGCCGTAAACATACAACTTCATGTATGCTTACAAGGCAATTAAAATACCCCCATCACAACACAATAAGAGACATAAAACAAGTCTATATATATAATAGTCCAAGTACAAAATATCTGGTAGAAGTATAACATACAAAAGGTATCTCGTACTGATACCAACCATGAGATACATGAGGAGCCATATAACACAACAAAATATGCCCTCTAGTCAATAACCAAAATAACCACTAAGGTAATATGGTGACATATACCAAGGGCCTACTACTTGCGTGCATCTCCAGGATCAGCTGCACCAGAACCTGTAAAAAGTACCCAAAAGGTGGGGGTGAGAATATAATTCTCAGTGCGAATTTGCCACA
>CAXKVW010001081.1:0-29389 GCA_964058825.1 Carex arenaria
TATTCGTTATAGCTTTTTTGTTTCCCCACTACGCCGCTATAATCACTATTTAGAACTTTGATTTTAATTAAAGTAAAGAACAAAGCAGGAAATAAATTAGGTTCATGTCTCTTTCTCCAAATGAGTTGTGAAATGTCTGTGGTACAGAATTATGCTTCATGATGTGACACAATATGAATTTTTATTTTTCAGATACGAATAAAAAATTACACACATACGGATACAGATTGAATATTCAAAAATATGAATATAGATATAGATATAATTTGAATATTATTCAAATATGAATATAAATGTAAAATTTGCATAATTTCATAAAATAATTTAAATTTATTAATTTATCATAAAACATTTTTTTCAATACTATTATATATTAAAAAATATTAAAGTTCAAAATATTTATCTAATTGTAATGGCGAATAACATAAATTTGTTTATAATATATATTAAACTATACGGTATATATCTACTATTAGAATACCTATAAATTAAATTTTAAAATTTAAAATCATATCCACATCTATATCATTATGGATATTTAGATATGATTTTCAAATACTATCCGTTTTCACCCCTAAGTACACACACATTGAAACAATATTTTTTTTAATATTAATTATCTTTTTATGAGATTTTTTTACTGAATGTCCTAATTTTTTTATTGAAGAAATTTAACTTCTTTGGAATTCAATATAAACTTAGACTTATCTATACATATCTATTATTTTATAAAAAATGTTAATAGCAAAACCTAATTAAGCAGATATCTTAATACTTTCAGTAAACTTATTATACAAAAATTTAGATTGGAATGCTGTATTTTATCTCCTTAAAAAATTATTTTTTCATTTGAGGATAAAATAAATAGATTTATTATATTTAGGAAGGAAAGTTTTAATAATATATAAATTATTTTTAAATAGTACGTTAATTAATATGTATGTGTGAATTTTCACCATAAAAACGTGAATATTTTTTATAATAGTACGTATATCACATAAATAAATTAGTATTTAAAAAAATTCGGTCCAAACCATCGACCAACCGATCCGCTCAGTAAATCGTTGATCCGGACCCTTACCTAGTCGATATCCGGTCCGATAACATTATTATCAAATATTCGCAACCGAGGTGAAAAATATAAGCTGAAGAAACCACACAGTAACACAGACATATAAATGGCTATTTGTAAACTATCAAATACTGTAGTTTTGAAAAATATTTTCTTAATATTTACATAAAAGTATAAATTATGTCATAATTACAAAAATGAAGTTTTACATTCCTAATACATTCAAAGCTTATATCGGAATAACTATATATGATTATAATGTGTTTAATTTCACAACAACAAAAAATAAATGTACTGAAAATTGGAAAAGTGCAAGTACTCAAGACTTTAATTTAAACTAATTAAATATACATAATCACATTAATTCTTCTCTTCAAGAAATATAGTTCATCTTCATCTTTCATTTATTATTAGAATTAATTTAGATGGCTTTTTATTTACCATTTATAACTTATAGTAAATAAACACACTGTAAGTTTGTATTGAAAATGAATAAACACGTACATTGTAAATCGGTATTGAAAATGAAAAGGAAATAAATAAATAAGATATATACCTTAGCTTCTTCAAATATATATAGAGAGAGAGATCTTAGATATACATTCTCAATATCTTGTTTATTTTTACTTATTTATATTATCATTGATGAAAAAAAGTCATGAAGATGACATTTTCCGTTCTGCAAAAAGTCATGAAGACGACATTTTCACGTTATTTAACCTCATTGATGGCCACAACTTAATTCGGTATCAGATGCATCTAAGTACAAAAACTTCTTTTCTTTGGTATTATTAACAAAGATGCACCGACACAATCCCTCGTTTGTTTTTTGAAACAACCAATTTGACCTGTTTGCGTAAACAATTAATGAACTGATTAAAAATAACCGAGTCATAATATGGGCTCAAGAATACTATAAAATTCCACATTGTTTGAAAGGAAACTTCCTGGTAATGTACCTGTTATCATCTCCTCGTATATATATATACACACTAACATACTCATGCATTCTTCACCAAAGCAAAAAAACACTCCTTTCTGTTCTCCCCAGCATCAACCCAAATTCCAACAAAAGAGAAATTAAAAACCTTTGTCAGTTTTCCATGGCGCCCCATTTTATCACTTTCCTCTCACACCTCAACCAAGAGGATGGAGTCCATCACGATCTTAACAGTCTCCGCTACAAATTCCGCTATCTGGGTCTGTTCCTTCTTTCCGTTGGGGTATCAATTGCTTATTATGCAAATATATGGCCGTTAACTACTGTTGAGAGTGCTTTTCTGGGTTTTTTGTTTTTCTTTCTGGGATTGATGCTGCTCATGTTCTCTTTTGGAGAGAATTAATTATCCATCTGATTGACGCATGCATGCGCGCATGCAGGATTGAGAATTTGACCGTTGTTTGTTCTTACTTATTAATTTAGATGGCTTTTATTTACCATTTATAACTTATTAATTTTACAATTTGGGCACAATTCGATTGCTTCCTCTTTGTGAGGAATGTCATATGTGATGTGTTTGGGGTAATATGATTAGTATGATTTGGTGTTCAATGCATTTGTCTTTTTATATTATTTGACTTCTTGGTGCATCTGACGTACCCTGTCAATGTTGAGCAACAGTTGCATTTTGTTATTTACTTTAAATGAAAAAGGAAAATGAGAGCAGCTTTAGCTTGTATAAGAGCCTGTTCAGCGTTTTACTATTCACGTGGGGAAAAAAAATTCAGTTCACTGTAAGAGCTTGCTCAACGTTTTACTGTTCACGTGGGAAAAAAAAAATTCAGTTCACTGTAAGAGCCTGTTTAGCGTTTTACTGTTCACGTGGGGAAAAAAAAATTCAGTTCACTGTAAGAGCCTGTTCAGCGTTTTACTGTTCATGTGGGAAAAAACTGAATTTTTTTTCCCCACGTGAAACAGTAAAACACAGTTCACTGTGCGCTTGTTCCTATGCCCATTCCTATTCTCTAGCAATGGCCGAACAGGCCCTAAATGTTTACTAGTGCCTCCTCGATTCGGTCTTTCTTAAGTTTCAACCATGATCTTTTTTAACTATTATTTTTTTTTGTAATATTTATGTATTTATTTGTTGTAAATATTTGAACAGAAATTCTTGAGTAACACCTCAGTTATCAAACAATAAAAAAATGAACACTCTGCTACATACAAGCGAAAAACAGAGGAAGCACATATTTATAAAACAGAATTTCGGCCAATTTTTTTTATACATGGCACGAAAAAATAAAATTAATGGAATAGCATCATCTCGATTAGAGAAATGACAGCACACTCTATGTAGAACGTCGTGAGTTCAAAACCTGAATGAAAATTCTTTATAGACAATTAAATACAATGCAGCTCATGGTAATGAGCTTAAGCTAAAAGAAAAAGGAAAAAAAAATTGATGCAAGTAAAACAGAAAACAGAAGGTTAAAACGGTAAAAAGAAGAAAGAAAATAAAAGAGAAGGAAAGAGCAGAAAAGAAGTTGAAGCTTGAACTGCAATATCTCATTAATTTGTCATCTGTGAATATCGATATTGAATCGTCACTTGTTCCATTAGCTCATCCACTGTAGATGTGGATTCTCTGAATATTCTCGCACAACGTTCTCTTCAAACAACAAACTGCGCTATTAGGGATAATGATCTTTCATTGCCAGAACTTCTTGTGCTTAGCAGTGCTTTCCTTGTTGGCCGCCTTATGTGGAAGACAACCTTCATTTTTTGGTACTATACTGAATGGGCACTGGTCCAGTAAATGCGAGACTGTCTCTGCACCCGCTTTGCACATAACACACCAATTTGCCAACTGCCAGCCCTTCCTTCTCAAATTGTCCAGTGTTAGTATTCTGTTTAATGCTGCCAACCATCCAAACACCTTGAACCTAGGAGGTGCTTTAATAGACCAAATTCTGTTATAATTGTTACCAATACAGGGGAAGTCCTTCATTGGAATAGATGCATCAATCAATATCACAGAATCTGTTATAATCAAACTGATCAGAACAAAATTTTATTTGTTAAACATGTACATTTTATTATCTATAATTTATCCATCTAATTTGATGCAACATAAAATTCTAATCACAACAGAACAAAATAAAACATAACATCAAAAAACTTAGTGCAAAAATTTTAAACACAACAACAGAACATAATAGAACTAAAAAAAAAAGTTGGTACGCAATTTGGTGCACCAGTCCAGCTTGTATGGATGGTGAGAATTGAAATTTTAAAATATTAGAGTGGTAACTAAATTTTTTTCAGTATGAGTAGGTTACCAGAGAGAAATGAAAAAAGAATAAGGAAATAACGTAAACATTAATATAAAAGAGATTTAATTAAAATGATTAAAAAAATCAAATTTTTTTTTTAAAATAACTCAAAAAATTTTAATTTTAAATTCAAATAATATAAAAACTTATAAAACGCGCCGGATGGTCCGTATCATTGATGTGATATCAAACTCAATATCAGAGTTATACGATAGAATCCGCATCACCACAGGTACCTGAGGTACAATAAAAAAATCTGGACCGTATTTTTATTTCGCATGAATCTTGAAACAGACCCCTATAGCATCAAGTACCTGAGGGGGATACGGATTTGTAACTCTTCATTAGAGTGGAAAAAATGGCATGGCGAACCGGTTCTGTTACGGAACGGAATAGTTACGGTACGGAACGGTACGGCACGTGTGACTGTTCGCGTGCCGTGACTTGCGTGTCGCGTGCCGTGACCATCTTTTGAAAATTTGACACGGCACGGCACGTCACGCGAAAGATCTGGTCACGGCACGACACGTGGTCACGCGAGTCACGTGCAATTAGGACCGCTAAGTCTTGATCAAATAATGAATATTGAATAAACTAACTTAAATTATGAAAAAATAGTTAAATGTGAGAAACGTAACCAGTTACGTTTAGACACGGGACGCGAATAGTCACGGCACGGGAGTCACGGCGTGACTCGCGTGCCGTGACCACCCCCTCCACATTTTAGTCACGGCATAGCACGGCACGTGTGACTGTTCACTTGGTCGCGGCACGGCACGAGACTAAAGTCACGGCGTGTTAGTCACAGCACGGCACGGATCAAATAATGAATCTTGAATAAACTAACTTAAATTATGAAAAAATAGTTAAATGTGAGAAACGTGACCAGTTACGTTTGGATACGGCACGCGAATAGTCACGGCACGGAAGTCACAGTGTGACTCGCATGCCGTGACCACCCCTCCACATTTTAGTCACGGCACATTACGGCACTTGTAACTATTCACTTGGTCACGGCACGGCACGAGACCAAAGTCACGTGTTAGTCACAGCACGGCACGATACGTTTTGTCCACTCTACTCTTCATCTCGTCATGGTTTGTGATCTCTGTCGGTGAATAGTGAGAAGTGAGAACCCAGATTGTTTTAAGTTAATATAACTTTCTCGGGGTTTAAAATGTAAAAGGCTTTGCACTTCATCTCAGACTTCCGCCTGAGCCACAGCTACTAGCGCCGCCACCGCCGATGAACCCATCGGTTGGACCCGCCGTGCGAGTCCTTTCCCGGGCCCCACTTCCCTCCACTACTTCTACCTCTTCTCCGTCTGCAACTATCCCCTCCTTCACCCCCTCTCACCCCGCCACGGGTCCACCCCATGACGGAATCGTGGTTGTCGGGTTTGTCGGGAGTAGCTCCTCTACTGATCTGTCCCAGCTCATAAACCGGACTATTGATTCTAACATTTTCGGGTCGGGTCGACTCGACAGAGACTTACTTGGAGGCAATGGATCCGATTGGTTCAGGAACAGGAAGGTTAGTTATCACTTCGATGCTGAGAAGGACATTGTGTTTCTCCAGTTCTCTTCTTCTCTGTCTCCGTTGGGGTCTCGCATGCTGTCTGGTTCAAGCGACTGTGTTAACTGGTCTGTGCCCGAGTTGGAGGAATCCGAACTCGAGGATCTTAAAGGAATGCTGTTCATGTTCTCTGTAAGTTCCTATATTTCCTCTTTCATTTTTCTTAACGTTTGTCTGGTTGAAGCGACGAGGAGTAGTTCATTGACATATTTAACTTGTATCTAGATAGGAATCCCCACTTGATTGCTGTTTCTGTAAATGACAAGGTCCATGAATTGCCTCATCAGCATCAACTCAAGAGGTTGCTGACAAATTGACAATGAATTGATCAGGTTATTAGCTAAAATCAATTTTATAATTTAATGGATGTGTAAAATACAAAATCAATAAACTGTGATTTATAGTAGCATCAACAATAATTACTTTTACAAGCTTGTGTTGCAATAAGCGCATATATATTGGTGGTATACTTTGGACCAGTAAGTTAGAAACCCACTTTAAGGATCACAATCTTATTTGCAGCACTTGCATGCTTAAAGTGAGCCTATTGATAAGATAGGGTTTCTTATTTATTTTTATTTTTTATTACGGACTACATTGAATGGACGAAAAAGAATGATCTTGATATTACAAAATAAGGCATCAGGTTGCTTAGAATTGTAGCATAGATTTTAAATCTACCATATTTATATTCCTTTCTTGCAGCATGCTTTATAGATTCCACATATTGTCATAATAGAAGTTCACGCTTTGCAATCTATGAGCTGATTCAATGCTCCTGTGTTCATATGCAGGTTTGCCATGTTATCATTTTTCTACATGACGGGCAACAATTTGACACTCAGATGTTGAAGAGGTTTCGACTTTTGCAAACCTCAAAACAAGCACTGTCACAATCTATCAAGTTCGAAGAAAATCCAAAATCAAATTCAATTTCAGACCCTTCACCTGCCACCACTCATACAAATACATCATTGCCGCAATTGGTCCAACATGGTCCCCATATGTCAGTTACCAGTTCTAACCTGTTGGGTCAATCATCACCTGTAATCCTTTTTGCCTTACAAGACAATTTTTCTGATGCGCCATTGTCAGTGTCAACTACTGACAATGCTACCTTCGGAAAAAATGACAGTGCCTTTAGAAAACGGTTTATTGCATCCTTAGACACGCAACTGCGGTTCTTGATGAAGAAGCTGCATCTCAGTTTGCGAGTTACTGGTAAGTCAAGTTACCTTCCTCTGTTCTCACTTGATGCATCTAGGGTCGTCACTCTTATAGATCGGCCAACTAATCGGAGAGGTGAACCGCTGAATTTCCTTACTGGCCTTATTGATAGCTCATTGTCATCCAAACTAGCTTTTGATTTTTTAACTAATGATAATACAAGCCATTTTACGAATAATGAGGAGGTGCAAGTTATACGGGATTTCATTTTCCGGCAATCAGAGCTGCTGAGAGGCCGTGTAGGTGGAGCTGCTGGTAACTCAGGTTCCAATTCAATGTCTGGTGTGGGTACTGTAGCGGCTGCTGCTATTGCAGCAGTAACATCATCAGCTGCTGCAAAACCTGTTACGAGTGTTGAGTTACCGTCCCTTGATAAATGGTTGTCCACAAGTACATCAATCCTAAATTCATTAACTTCTCTAAAAATCAATTTTACTGAAGGCGAAAGTGAAAACAGTAATAATATAGTGGCAGCATTATCTTGCTTGGAAAGAGGTACAAGTGTCAATACAAAATTTTCCATTTCGTGGTGTGAAAGTGAACTTCCAAATGCAAGGGAAGTGTACTTGCGGGATTTGCCATCATTTTACCGAACCTGCACACACAAAGAGCATCTGACTAATGCACTGGAAGCTTTCCAAGCAGCTGTTAAAGGACCTGCTGTAAGTTCTTTCGTGATTAAGTTGGAGAAAGAATGCAACTCAATATGGGAAAATGGGAGGCAACAGTGTGATATTTCTAGCTTGGCTGGAAAACCATGCATGCTCCAAAGACACAACATGGACAATTCGGTTATTAGAAGAGAACATTGTAGCGGTTATTTCTTTTTGCATGCATGTGCATGCGGGCGGTCTAGGGCACTGAGAGATGACCCATTTGATTTTGAGACTGCTAATGTGAAATTCTGTGTGTTGCCCAAGTGCGAGGGTCTCTTACCGACAGTTGAAATACCCGTTGCGGATGGTGTAAGTACAGTTATGGCCGGTGCATGGCGGTTGATGCGGGTTGGTGGTGCAGGGTATTATAAACCTGAAAAGGGTTTATTACAAATGGGCTTTTGCACTAGAGAGAAGTATCTCTTTCAATGGAAGATTAAAAATACCTTGGATAGTGATACAAATGATCACTCCTCATCAGTAGAATGCTCCGAAATGATTAAAGAAGATAGTAAGAAACAAGTTGCAGGTGATTTGGGAATCAATTCCGGTAAAGATTTTCTGAGTTCTACCACAAAGAAACCCATTTTTGAAGTTGTGGCTGGTACAGTGATGACTGATTCGGAGTTCCCTGCTCTCCAAAAAATGCACTTGAAACCCAGTATTATTAGCCACAAGGACACAAAACAAAACAAGTCTAGCGGTCCCCGAAATGAAGTTAAAAATGAAAAGAAAATCTATTCCGGAGATATACAGATAGTTAACAATGTTGTTCCTGTAATTAACAAAGATGAGGGAACCAAAGAGAATAAATCCCTGCGAGAATTCATAGTGCGTGTTGGTTTTGAGCACGAGTGTCCTCATGGCCACAGATTTTTGCTATCTGAAAAGCACTTAAAAGGCCTCTCGCCATTTCTATCTGAGAAGGGTCAGGAAAAAAACCTGGCGAATAAGAAGGTTTTTCCGACAAAAGTGCTGCAGAGTAGCACAACAAAGGCAAATAAAATGAAGGAAGTATCAGTAAAGCACAGTAACCAGACTGTTCATATGTCCGGTATTGCTAATGAAAATGAAAAGTATAAAGATGGGGGGAGAGCATTTTCTCTATTGAACCGGAAATTACCAATATATATGAACTGCCCCCACTGTGGTCGATCTGAGAAGCAGTCCTCACAGCAGGTCAAATTTGCTGGTACCACCTCACAGCTTCAGCGAATTTTTATTGTAAGTGGAAAAGATGAAAGAAGGAATTGATTAAATGTATAACTTCAATTTTAATTGTGAAGAATGCTATTGTACCCCATGAGTTCATGCTGCTATCTGTACAAACTGGTGCAGCATGGACCTTTTTTTATCTACTGCTTTACATTCCAGTTTTCATAACCCGGCTGATTTAATCAACTAGTCCTTGAACTTAACTTTGTGACACATTGGACACAATCAGATTCACTTCTTACATGTGGACATGCATGCAGGTGACACCACCATTTCCTGTGCTACTCGCCACCTGTCCTGTTGTTCAATTTAAGGTATGTGCAGCTTCATGTTAGTGTAGAATATTTCACAAGTAATTTGAGATTTTTTAGATGTACCTTCTGTTTTTGTGCCAGTATTTATTTAATTTGATAAAAATTGGCAGATTTAAAAGATAATCCTCCCAATTCTTTGTCTGATCCTTGAGATAACAAGAATCTAAAAAGTATTTCCATTAGTTCCATAAGTGCAATCTAGGATGCATTTTTATAATTTAAACCAGACATAAATGTGGACCATAAATTTGCATAATTAATTGATTTTTCTTAACAGGCAATTTCTTGGTGTTTTCTGTTCCTTTTGTAAAGAACCTTATTTGTCATTTTCAGGACTCGTGCTTGCCGGAGTCAGTTTCAAACCGAGAGCAGCAGTCAAGATTTGGGTTTGGGTCCAGGGTTATGTTACCACCCGATAGCTTTCTCACACTAAAGCTGCCATTCATTTATGGTGTTGAGACGGATAACGGTAGTCTGTACCCGCTTAACCCATTGGACCACCAACCGGAGCGCACTGCATGGTTGGTTGAAGGAACTGCCTTGCAACTCATCTCAATTGGGAACTTCCCTGCTGTGGTGTGAAAATAGTATAAGTTGAGGTTAAAGTGGGTTTCTAAAAGGAACTAATGTTAACCAGACCTGCTTTTAATGTGCTGAAGGTGAGGATAAGACCTTTGTAATACATGCGAAATATCAACAAGGACGAGAAATTATATCCATGCCTCTCATTTTCTTAATTTCTCAGAAGGTTCCCAGACTACCCATCTCACAGTTTCTCTGTGTTAGAGGAAGAAAGAACCAAATAATATTTTATTTTGGCCTCTTGGTATAAATAATTCCTGGTATTTTTTGGAGTACATCATGTCTTGAGGTCCTCTTGGTTGTAGGGAGCACGAGTTTCAATGCCTCATGCTCGCACATGTAAATAATTCAGTTATCATCATTAATGATGATTTTATTTAATTCTATTGTTTCAGTTGGTCGGGCGTACATTTGGATATTGTGATATTTCAGTTTTAAAAGGGCACTTGGTCAGCGTATCAATTGTTCATGATAAGGTAAAAAGATTCATTTTGTTGTGATTTTTATTTTGATATTTTAATGGATTTTTCTTTTAAGACAATACCATAAAAAATGCTGTATCTCCTTAATCAAACTACTGACGTATTACTGTGGAGTCCCTCAGATTATTAATAATATACTGCTTGGTACCAAATTAAATGTCAAAATTTTCTTAGTTTTAGTTTGTTTTCAATCTTAATTTGTGGTTGTTCAATGTATACAAGGCACTAAACGCCAACTATTGATTATATGCTATAAACCATTTGATTTGTGGTCCTTGTCTAGCTTCATCTCATGTAAAATAGATGTCCAAACAAATATTTCCGTTGACATTGTATTTCTAACCAGGTGTACTTTGTTTATTGGAGTGAACTACTTGGACCAGATCACTGATGCATGTTTTGCTGATTAAATTTCAATTATTATGGCACTGGTGTTATCCTAAAGTTAAAAGAGCTTACGTTTCGGTTGCCCTATCAGCTTTACATCACCAAGCTGGCATACAATGAAGATTCATGCTTGGGTATCCGGGATCATTTCACATGTTAAGAGGCCGGAATGCAATTTTGCATTATTATGTACTTCTATACTAGTTTGATGGATGAATTGCTCTAGTGTAGAAAGAAAAATGGCCATCTCTAGCCTTGTTTTTTTTTTTTACTTCATTTTTCTTGCTTTGAGATGGAAGTATGGAAACTACAAGCCCCTTGATTCCTCCAACGGAATAATCAAGTTGAGGAATGCGCCCGTTTTCTATCCCTGGTCCTGTGGTCCGGGATGGTTCTAATTTTCCTCTATTCCATGCTCGAATGATTGTGTTGGCCATAAAAAGGGTAGGATTACAAAATTCTGTTCTGTTTTCTTGCATTTTTGTTAAATAATTCATGTCATTTATATTTTGTCTGCATCAAAAAAATATTTATCCTTAACATGACTTAAAAAAAATATTTCTAAAGATTATATTAAGAGTGAAGAAAATGGAACAACAATTTTAATACTCTTTCAAAAGTTTAATACTCCGATAAAGAAGTGATCTCTGTAGAGTTGGTAGGATATTGTTTGGTTTAAGATCATTTTTCGTTATTAAATTTTTCGAATCACCTCAACTATTCATATTAGATGAGATAGTAAATTGGTGATGGTGATGGCTGAACTGAAAGTATTGGTATATCATCTGCCTATTATAAATGTTATTGTCATTAAAATTATATCATAGTTTGTAATTATTGTACAATAAATAAACATATGTTGTCCATAATATATGTAGTATTTAAATATTTGTTAGGTGACAAGACCATCAATACACAATTCAAATTGATATTCCATAAAGAGTGTTAGGTTTCAATATATTCTAAATGCGCCACATTACTTGTGCTCTCATACATCGGATTCAATTCCTCATTCCTTTATTTATTTTGATCAGATGCAAGTTTCTCTCTCATTTGAAGGAATATGTTTGAGTTACCTAAGGTGCAATACGACACTTTTTTTTTTTTTAAATCATTTATCATCGAGACTAAACCAGTTAACCTTATCAAACGGTTGAGATCCATCAGCCGCGAGAAATGTCTAAATTCGAACGTTACGTCATACACCGGGAACATTCATGAACATGTAAAAACCAACCCCCGGCGCATTGAAATCAGATCCAGTGCAATACCTGACCGCATAGTAACAGTACTCGCGAATAATTCGGATTTTATTCATTTTTTTGACGTTTCCAAACCGAACTCCGAATAAAACGCAAAAAACGTATAATACTTTTTATTCGCAAATAAAACGCGTATAAACGCGAGTCACAAATTATTCGCGATAAAAACATGAAAAAAAACGGCTGAATTGAACTCAAAATTTTGGGCTGGCCCGCGTCTGGATTTCAAAAAATGGGAGTAGGTGCTGTGCATTGGGAATTCGCATCCTCTGAGACGATGCATTGGTTTCAACCAATACTGGATCCGCTCCAATCAAGGGAGCACCCGAAATTGAACTACTTTTTTTTTTTGTTTCGTTATTGTACCGAATAATTCCCAAATTATATCCGAATTATATCAGAATCATGAATTTTTTATCTCGCCGAACCTTTCCCGAATTATTGAATTGTCACTATGCCTGACCGTGTAGAAAGAGATCTTGAATCATCCGTTTCTAGCACGAATCTCAAAACGGACCCCTATAATCCCAATGGTCACCGTATTCTATCCCTATGCTACTCGAGGGTCCGTATCCTCTGAGATATCTCAATTTTTGCGTGACCGACGTGTCCGGTGCCTATTCGGGGAATGTAGAGGGTCAGTATCATTTGATACTTTGAGATTCGTGCATAACGTATTTGAACGAATGAGATATTCCAAAAAGTCACGCAAAGTTTGAGATATCTCAGAGGATGCGAATTCCTCACTCTCCCGGCGGCCGGCGCTTTAGTTAGTTATGAGTTATCTGAAAACTAATCCACTGAGGTAACATGATATATTTTTTAGATCTGGACCGTCCAATGAGAATCATGGTGGATGCACGGAACCATTCAATATTCGTGCGGTTTCTGATCGAACGCTCCAGATCTAAAAGTAAAAATTATGTCACCTTAGGTGTTATGAATGCCACTTATCTATCCTCACTTGTGTGGTGGGCTCACAGCGCCACGCAAAACACTTCAATTTCTCTCTCCATTTGGCCTAACCGGAGACGGGGATGGACACTCAGGCGGGAGCAATCCGGCGGCTCCAGCACCTCCAGTCGACTCTATCGGCTCATCCACAACCTCCCCTTCCTTCCTCCTCCTTCAATCTCTCCGCCACCGCCG
Organism: Carex arenaria; assembly: GCA_964058825.1. NCBI lineage: Eukaryota > Viridiplantae > Streptophyta > Magnoliopsida > Poales > Cyperaceae > Carex > Carex arenaria. The sequence goes on from CAXKVW010001081.1 coordinate 13,195, forward strand.
CAACTTCCAAGAAGGCCGTGGCTGTGCTCAAAGGAAACTCTCAGGTCCATGGCGTCGTCACTCTTCTACAGATATCCGATGGTACCTCCCTCTCTCTCTCTCTCTCTCTCTCTCTCCAGTATTTTGGGATGGTTCAATTGGATAATTGGGCATATGACAAGGAGAAACACTATAACTCGCACTTCCAGACAGTTCAATGGGGGAAACTTGGCAGTTATGACTTAGGATTATTTGATGCGATCTGAAGGATTTAGTAAGCAATTCGATGAATACCTCCTCGGCACAACAAGAAAATAAATGCATAAGATGATTTCTGTTTGCCAGGAGCTCCACCTGAATATACTGACAATTACCAAATAAGAAAGATGAAACAGACATTACCAAAGTAAGCACAGGCCCAAAGCCATAAATCATAATGGTGCATAGTAAGCCTCTTCTGAGAAGAAAATATAAAATGGTAAGTTGTGAAAAGAAAATTGGGAACTATTGAGAGGAACTAAATAGAAATGCATATCTCAAGTGGCTTTGTTGCCCACAGAAATATAATTCATTTGTGCTTGTATGGGATAGTTTCAGCCTCCAGGCTATCTAGTTGTGGTCCTTGTGGACCTCATACAGTCATGCCCCATTAAAAGATGCATTAACATACCTTTTTTTTGTGCTTCACCTCCACCGACTTTTCAGGGTTCAATTAAAATGACTATTTTACCAGACAAACTGACATCTGTGGATGCTGGGGCATTCACATATTTTTGGTGGTTCTGAAACTTTACATGCACCACTGCAACATTAGAGACTTTTCTCTTATGTAGATGAATAATTATCTAATTGTGTTGTGTACATGTGATGTTTTAAAATTTTTAAGATGGTTGCGCATGCAATTGAACAAAGAAAAGTGAGCAAAAAAATGAAATAATATGAACAGAGGCTGATTTTAGTTTGCCTGGTAGGACAGTGTGGTCATGTGGCTTGAGGTTCTGGACATACTCTTATTTATTATTAATTCATAGGAGCAAAATTGTAGCATCGAAGGTCCCATGCTCAAGATATTAATTGATGGTAAATGATTTTTTTTTTTTCTATGCTTAATGGTTGTGTTTTCTTTTTGTTCTTCCTTCTTTTAGGTCCTACAACAGTGAAAGTCCGTGTCACTGGGCTAACTCCTGGGCCCCACGGATTCCACTTTGTAAGTGCTTGATTCACATTGTCTACTTCTTCTATTTTGTGTTTTTTTTTTGTACACTTAATCATTCTTCATAAATATTTCAGCACGAGTATGGCGACACCACAAATGGCTGCATATCAACAGGTACCTTTGCCAAGGTGCACAACAAATATTTATCAATTTGTCCTCCTTTTTTTACCTATTCTCAATTTCTTCTCAATCACGTGATTATGTACCAAATATATCAGGGAAAAAAATATCACAATTCATAGTCAAACTTCTTATGTTATTTCATTTATGTTAGGACTATGCCAGTACAATTCAATTATTTATTCTTGCTCAACCAAAACCAAAGAAGTACTACACTGACCTGCTTGTACCTACACGAGGCTTTTACTGGTACTAGAAATTGGGATGGTAGTTCAGTGACGCTAATTTATATTTCATAATTGCTTATATTTAAGTTCTAAAACTGGATTTGCATGAGTTGTATAATTGATGTGATAACTGTATATAGGACCTCATTTCAACCCAAAAAAATTGAAACATGGTGCTCCGGAGGATGAAATTCGTCATGCTGGTGATCTGGGAAATATCATTGCTAATTCTGAAGGTATGAATAAATTTAAAAGACAAAACTTGTTTATGATTTAGAGTATGGTTTCTTTAATTTTTTTTTCCCTTCTGTAGGAGTTGCCGAAGCAACCATTGTTGACAATCAGGTAACCTGTTACTAATTGTTCAATGTTGCCAGTACTTCTCTTTATGACAGTGATAATAGTTTATAATTTGATTAAGATTCCATTAAGTGGACCAAATTCGGTGATCGGAAGGGCATTTGTGGTTCATGAGCTAAAGGATGATCTGGGTAAAGGTAATAATACTTCATATTAGTAAACAAACTAGTGAAGTTTTCTCTATTAATTATTAGGTCTAATCTTTGAGGGACCATATTCTTGACAGGAGGTCATGAACTGAGCCTTACTACTGGAAATGCTGGAGGGAGATTGGCTTGTGGTAAGTTTATTTAATTTATTTTCAATATCTATTTGTAAATGGGTTTGCTAATTTCTATGGTTAATCTGGAGAGCAGTACTTAAAAATTATTTTTATCAAAGATAAGTGGATTACATATTAACTGAGGCATCTCTGGTTTGTACTAAGGCTGCATGGTACATATTCATTTGTTTTACTTATTTTCCGCTAAAACTAGGATTGGGCCAATGTTAGGTTTGGCACATGAGAATCTAATTTTACACAAAATCAAATAAAGAAAAGGAAAAAAATTGATATGTAGCTTGAAATGATAAATCCAGGGTGAGTACATAATTACCAGTTCTACTTTATATTGCTGACATGAATGACTAAATATTTTTTGTTGACTGTGCGGCACTGGTACTGACTAGTACTAATTCATTAGCATGTAACCCAATACTCCGAACTACCTTATTTTTGTATCCTTTTCTTTTTTTTTTAAATTACAATCATTCTATTATATTTGCAATACACCTACTATTTTCATGTTTGCATTCATATCTGCATATTTTACAGGAGCGGTTAAGTCATACGAATCATTTGTTGAAAAAAAAAATTTCTCAAAAAAAGAATATTTTTATTTTGTTGTTTTGGGTTAAATCAAAATAAATGTCCATTATTTTGGTCAAACATGTCATGCATTTGCTGCTAAAAGAATATAAATTACTTATTAATTCCTACTTGAATTTAACTTTTGTATTACTCTAGGAAACAAATGATTTATTAACAGGAGTGAAGTTGTTAAAATTCAAATTTATATTCCACCGAAAACTCATGCAAGACCCAAACTTATTGGTTTCTACATTGGTAAAATGCTTAATTTCAGCATAGTATTCAGTAAATTTTACATTGACTTTGTACTTCGATTTTGTTAATGGTGCAGGAGTAGTTGGTTTGACTCCGCTAGAGTGATCATTCTGTTAATGCTGTTTTTTTGTTCTGTAATTTTGGTCGAAATTTGTCTGTATTATATCACTGTTTAAAGGAAAACAACTTTTATTTTCTTTTGGACCTTAGAAATAAAACCTTGAAGAAACAAATAAAACATCAAAAGCAAATGAGGCAGAGATTTGAATTTTTTTATTTTTATTTATGGTTAGACAAATCAGCTCTAACTCTGATCTTCTCATTATTGTTATGAAAAACACTATCTAGAGCACTATATCTCGATCAGGAACTCTGTGCTTTTAAAAACATTTTTTGTAGAAAGTGTTTTTAATAACATTTTTGCTTACTATGTTTTACAATTCTTCTGCTGTACGGTAATTCATGACAAGATTAGTACCTGATTAATAAACACTGTAATACGGGGTTAAAATGATCTAGTTTCGGAGCTAATAATGCTAAACGGATGCCTAAATTTAAAATTATATCCACACCAATGGCAATATGGTATCATGGATATGGATACCTATTTAGATAACTTTTAATATTGTCACTATCAATAAATATACAACATAAACTTTGAAATTCCAATATTGATGACGTGCATATATTATTTGCTATTTATATTGTTGAAACTTGAAAGATTACAAGTATACAAAATTTGAAATATGAAGTCTTTAAAAAAAGGATCTTAGATTAATAGGAAATTCGGATATGCATAACTGTACGCACGCACACACACACACTATAGTAGGGTATAGTTTTTTTTTGGTAGTGATTTTGTCCAGCAGTTTTCTTTTAAAATTCCTGTGTCATGTAGTACCATAAACCGGCACTATTTTGGAATCTTAATGTAGAATAATAATGTCTGTTAAAACATCAAAACAACAAACAATAAGTCTAATTACATGAATATCCTTAAACCATAACTGATGAGCAAAGAATATTTATCAATCCATCAATATAACCAAAGTTTAGAATTAATCCAATAGTATAATTTTCCCTAAAAATACTCCTAAAGCATTTCGTTCTACATAACTTTAAAATTCAATGTAAAGTTTCAATTTTGACGAGATTTGAGCATATTTTATTTTGTAGAAAATTTTGAAAATCGAACTTTCATTTTTGATGTAAAAAATCGTACATAATCATTTAGCTATTTTTTTTAAGATAAAAATAAGAATCAAACTCCTCACCTTTGAACATTCACTAAGAATTCCATCCTGATTTGGAACGATTCGATTTGAGCAGACTTTATCTTAACTTTTCCAGTTCCAGCTTCACTGAAAAAAAAAAAAACACAGGACATGGAAGGTTTTCAATTAATTTATTAGTTAATGTATATTTCATCTCCTATACAAAGATGGTACCATTAATTTCTCTGCTCTCTTCTTTTCTTTACCTTATGGTGTTACTTTTTTTTTTTCAAAATATTTATCTTGTCAGGAGGATCTGATTCAGGTAGGGCCTCAAGGGGTACAACAGGGAAATGGATTCGAGGTCGGGGTTGGGGCAATACCAACACTGCTAGACCAAGGCGTTTCAACACTTATGCTTGGGATCGGATCCCGTGATGATTTGATTGCTTGAATACTCCTAGTTGTGTGTTTTGTCTCATGTTGTGAGGCTTATGTTTGATGCTTGGTTTTTTTGGATTATGAATATAGTAGTTGGTATATGCCTGTGTGGCTGTTGATTTTTTTGTTACTTTGGGCATTTGTTTTGCTCATTTTTGTGCTGTTGTATCTGTTCTCCACTCTAATTGTTTGGAGTAGGACACAGTTAAACTATCTGATTTCTAATGACATCGGTGGAATTATACCCACTTTTTCTAAAAAAAAAAAAAACTGAATATAAGTTGTATCAAGCTGCACTTTGAGAGCTAGGTTAAAACCTTAAAATTGAGATGTCTTGGTAGTTGTTATTAGCAACGCTCAAATAATAAAATGCATATACGATTTTGTCGTTTATAAGAAGAAGAAGAAGAAAAAAACTACAACTGTCAACTTAGAAAGTTAGAATACATCAAACATGTTGAGCTGCATATTCCAATAAAATATGAAATCTCAATGCAATATATATATATATATATATATGAGGAGGGATCCAATTACACCCTTTTTTTTGACACATCATGACACTGTTTTTTTTATAGGTTAATTTTGCGATTTCAAAATCCAAATAGTCGATCCAAACCGTTCAACATGATTGATATACTAAAATGTGCTTGGAGATCAAATTTTACATTTTTTTGAATTTTTTTACTATTTATTAAGATGGTTACAAAATCGCTGTTTTTCAATGGTCCGAAAACAACGATTTTGTAACCATCTTAATAAATAGTAAAAAAATTCAAAAAAATATAAAATTTGATCTCCAAGCACATTTTAGTATATCAATCATGTTGAACGGTTTGGATCGACTATTTAGACTTTGAAAATGATAAGTGTCAAAATGTGTCAAAAAAAATGTGTAACTTGATCCCTCCTCTATATATATATATATATGAAATCTTGAGATATTCCAACTCAGTATCTAAGCATATCTTTGATGCTACTAAGTTTCAGATAAATTATGATTTGCTAAGATGAACACGGACAAACCCAAGTACATTTCCATGTGTATCAAATATAATCATGATTATATGTAATACAAAATTTTATTTCTTTTGCTTGGTTCTTGCTAGCACACATGACACATATACATGTCGGTTGAACACTGGACTTTGACTAAGTTTATTGTTTTATAAATTTTAATTATATCATCCTTTTATGAAACATTGAATAGTTGTCCTCCATTCACTAATTAATCAATTGAAAATAAATCTCCTGTTATTCTATACTGTTATTCCAATAGAATAACAGAACCTGTTATTCTGATTACATTCAATTTTATTGTGATTCGTGCATGAAAAAAATTTCTACATTAAAATTCACACACATAAAACTTTGAATGGTTGAGATCAGAATAACAGAGTCCTGTTATTCCATTGGAATAACAGCAGATTTATTTCCTTAATCAATTACCAAACCTAAAACAAATCCTGACATGTGGCACCAATTCTCCAACTTAGAAACATGAATCCAGTTTTTAAATATTATTTGTCAAGTCAAACTAAATGAATGACACCTTGTGTTCTTTAATTATATTTATGTCACAGTACATGCTTGCTTCTCCTCTCAAACTCCAGCAGGTTCTCTGTTTCTTTCCACTTCTCTTGGTGGAATAGCACGTTGTAAGAGATTAATAATTTCTGTGTACTGTTTTTGGTATCTTCTTGTATAGCAAACAGATTCCCAAAAGAAAACCGGCACTAAATTAATTTAGGGTAATATTTTAACAGATCATTTTTTTCTTCATGCATGCATGAACCATATGCAATGATGATTTGATTCTATTGTCTGTGCTCTGTATGAAGCAAAGCTGCTATGTTAAAATTTTGGGAAAATTGGTTATTTGCCACTCCAAAATTTTTAAATCTGAAAAATACCATTACAAAATTATAAATCTGAAAAATACTACTCTAAACTTAGTTAATTCTTAAATTTGCCACAAATACACAATTTTTATACTTTTTTTATTAAAAATTAGCTGAAAAATACAGTTTTGAGATACATATTTATGTATTTTCCTATATAACCTTCAGACATCTCATTATACATATCTCAAAACTGTATTTTTCAGTTAATTTTTAATAAAAAAAAAGTATAAAAATTGTGTATTTGTGTAAAATTTAAGAATTAACTTAAGTTTAGAGTGACATTTTTCATATTTATAGTTTCGTGATGACATTGTTCATATTAGAAGATTTTAGAGTGACAAATAACCAATTTTCCCTAAAATCTTTACCCTCTAAATTTACCTTTCTCTCAAGCAAAGTCAGATCTCTTGAGCAATTTACCAGTGAGATTTTTCTACATTAATCTGATGTCTGAATAATCCAATATACTTGTAGTGTGAAATGATATATTTTCACAGCATTAGTTGATTAGTTATTATATGAAAAAAAATGTTGAAAGGTCAAAGTCCTGGTTTTGGTGACAACAATGGTTTTGTTTATTTATTATCAAAATTGGAATAAAAACAATGCGAAAAACAAGTGCGAATAAAACCTTTCTTTTCTTTTGTCTTTCATTCAAAATATGCTGAAAAGTAGAGCTGTCGCTGATTGTCAAATGAGAAAAAAGAATAACTTTAATTAAAAAATAAAATAAAAAATAAAGAAAAATTGAGACTCCTGTAGAATGATTTGGTACCAACTAACAAAGTATAACATGAACTGATTAAGTAGCTTTTGTTCCGAATTAAAATTTATAAGAGATTTTAAATTGCGCTCTCACTTTTACATTTTATTGAAATAAATTCATTTGCTTATATGGTGTTGATACGCTCCCGCTCAAACAGTATTGGGTCAGGACGATCAGAGCACGTCCTATTTTTAGTGACGAGTAGTTCGGATTTAAGTGTACAGTGGGTATGTGTGTGATTCGTATAAAACTTAGTTTGAGTTTCTTTAGCACGCAACTCTATCACATTTATGATTTTTCTTGTCTCATGTTATTGTCCATTTTCTTATTGAACTTTTGAGTATTTATAGGTCTTTATGTCGGTTTGGGCCCCGAGTCGCGATGCCTGCGGCTTACCTCGAAGGTAAGTCGGTTTAGGCTTTGACTCGGAACATATCATATTGACCCCGAACACAACTCAATTCGGGTCTTGTCTCGAGGTATTGTTAGTTGATTCCGATATGTTTGAGGAGAATTAGGTCCAAGTCCCGAATAAGTCCTTAATCTATCCTTTCTTTTAGACTTCGTTACTCTTGAGTCTTTGAGATCCATTTCTAAGTGGTATTTATAAGACCTTTAGTACATGATCCTATCAGGTATTATAGTGGCTTGTGTGAGTATCTATTATATAAGCACAAAAAGGTTGTTTGTGTACATATATCACCAACGGTTCCAATTGATGCAAGTGGCCAATTAAATACAACCGAATATGAAAATGAGTTTACATCTGAATTCTCCTTTTGGGTCCTTTTCACCTAAATTCTAAACTTTTGGGGCAGTAACCTATTAACCTAAGAGATTTTGACTTTACATTTGAGGAGATATCTCTTCGAATAATATGCTTAATCAATAAATAATAATATTTTTCTAAAGTATTTTCCGCAGTCATTTGGATATATACCTGTCTTTTCATTTGTTGCTTTGGAATATTTTTTTTAAATTACACTCAAAAGTATATAATTAAAGAGCATATAATTGTTTCTAAGTTTTATGCACTAGAGATCAAGAATTTTCCTATTGGTGTAGATCGATTTAATTTAGTTTTTTTAGAGAAAAATAAAGGTTTAACTTTTTTTTAAAATTCCAAATTACGCCCCAATTATATATTTTTTTCATTCTGCTGATACTTTGATATGAGCATGAATATGCTCATTAAACATATATATTTTAAATAAACACCTTTTTAAGTGTAATTTATGTTTTTTTTTTCTTCTTTTTTAATTGAATACAATTTATTTCACTGTACCTTGTTCATTATTAAAAATTTATTTTACAGTTGTTATTGTTTCAATTAATGATTGGGACATTAAAATAATCAGTGCTAAGTACTAATTAACCACTTTTAATAATATATAGAAGTTTTATTTTATTTTAAATTTATATTCTCTGTTGGATATTGTTGTTTTATGATTAATCGTTCACAAACAGTTCCTAATTTGAATCTTTCGGCAAAGCTACCAAATTGCAGTTATAAAAAATAATTAATTAGTAGTTTAATTTGCAATAACAAATTAAAGAATGAATTAAGAAAATATGATGAAACATTTGAAAAAATAAAATACGTACGCCTAATTAATTAATTAATTAATTTGTAGGTATCACCTGTAATAAAGTAGGCCATTGTTGCTTCAGAGGACCAGTTACAACTTACAAGAGAACTGTCGGTTTGTGAACTATTTCACAATTCAATTTAATAAGCAATTAATTAATGTCATAATGTGAGCAATATAATTTGCGTGCGATTTATGTTAAATAAAGGTGAACAGTCCACTTAACTAATTTCCTAGAATGAGTGACTAGCACTTCTCAATGTATACAGCGAGAGAACACATGATTTTGTAGAATTGTTTGGTGCCAACAATAAATTTTCAGACTTGGATGTAAAAAAAAATGAATCATTCAAAAGTAGTGATTTTTTTTATGGATTTTTTTTAAATATAAATTTTGGTCTCTAGCTAGTTACATTTTCATATGAAGATCGTGTTTAGCATTTTGAATTGATTATTTGAACTTTAAAAATAAAAATATAAATCCATAGTACGAATCGATCTGTAATGTGCATATTACCATAGCACTAGCTAACTCAAGAATAACACTATCCGGAGTGCTATTCCATGTTTAAGCAGGCCACACTTACACGGAGTACTCTCTTGGATTAGTGGTTATTCTACCACTAACTCAACAATGTTCGATCCAATTGAAAAGTTAGCTCGGATTAGTAGCTATTCTTATTAATTCCGTGTTTCATCCAAACACATAGTTTATGGTTAACAACGACTAGTTGAATTAATTACTTTTCCAAATATTGCACAAGGCATATATATGTTCGAAGAAAAAAAATGATTTAAAAAATAAAAGCATCTGAGTATCTGTGAGGGTAAATAGTAACTATCCGCGAGGGTATAACGACAAAAATGTGTTTTTTCTATTAGCGACAGTAGTATTTGTGAGGGTATACCGACATAATTCTTCACGAATAGTTCCCCCATTATGCATACATGAATGATGATACATCCCTGGCACTAAAGGGTATGTTTGGATGCACAAGAATAGCCACTGTTTCCGGAATAGCATTGCTATTCGGAACAGGGTGCATCCAAACGACTTTAGAGCTATTCGGAATAGCTACTGTTTTTAGAATAGCGTTGCTATTCGCTATTCTTACAAAAACATGGAATAGCATTTGTTCATTTCAATATTAATACTAATCTAATATTTAAACTAATATTATATTACATTTAATATTTAAATTAATATTATATTGTATTATATTTAATCTAATATTTTATTTAATACTAATATAATATTTAAAATAATATTATGTTACATTTTAATATTTAAATTAATATTATATTATATAATATTTAATCTAATATTTTATTTAATACTAATCTAATATTTAAAATAATATTATATTACATTTAATAATTAAATTAATATTATATTGTATTATATTTTAACTAATATTTTATTCAATACTAATCTAATATTTAAAATAATATTATATTACATTTAATCTAATATTTTATTTAATACTAATCTAATTTTTAAATTAATATTATATTACATTAATATTTAAACTAATATTATATTACATTTAATATTTAAACTAATATTATATTATATTTAATCTAATATTATATTATATTTAATCTAATATTTTATTTAATACTAATCTAATTTTTAAATTAATATTATATTACATTAATATTTAAACTAATATTATATTATATTTAAGCTAATATTATATTATATTTAATCTAATATTTTATTAATACTAATCTAATATTTAAAATAATATTATATTACATTCAATATTTAAACGAATATTATATTACATTAATCTAATATTTTATTTAATACTAATCTAATATTTAAAATAATATTATATTCCATTTAATAATTAAATTAATATTACATTGTATTATATTTAAACTAATATTTTATTCAATAGTAATCTAATATTTAAAATAATATTATATTACATTTAATCTAATATTTTATTTAATACTAATCTAATTTTTAAATTAATATTATATTACATTAATATTTAAACTAATATTATATTACATTTAATATTTAAAATAATATTATATTACATTTAATATTTAAAATAATATTATATTACATTTAATATTTAAACTAATATTATATTATATTTAATCTAAAATTATATTATATTTAATATTTAAACTAATATTATATTATATTTAATATTTAAACTAATATTATAATATTTTATTTAATACTAATCTAATATTTAAAATAATATTATATTACATTTAATATTTAAATTAATATTATATTGTATTATATTTAATCTTACATATAAATTATTAAACAGTAGCTATTCCCTCCAAACTCTATTCCAAATATGCAATCCAAACAACTTTTTCACTGTTCTGAATAGCACTGTTCTTAAACAGTAGCTATTCTTATTTACTATTCTAAACAGTAGCTATTCTAGCTATTCTTGAGTGCATCCAAACGTACCCAAAATGTACAGCTATACCATCCATGCTAGGCGTAACGGTAGGAGAAATAAAAGAGAGGAGAGAGAGAAGGAAAGGCACCGCACTAATTAATCCAAATTAAATAATAAACAAAACCATGCATAGTTTAACCACAGTATCAATTGAAAACCATTAATTACACAGTTTCTTGATTTAGTTTTGCTGTTTTGGTATTACTTGCAAATTGGCTGTTTCGATATTCTCTTTAACCCATTACCCATGTGAAAATCAGAAAATGTCAAACCCTTTTTTTTAAGCTCCGTGTTGATTGTCATGTCACGCAATTAAAGCTCAAAATTGAACCAAATGCACCTGATTTGCTCTGGCTCTGTTCTTTGTAGTGGAGTGTAGTGTACATTTTTGTCTTCATTTTTTCCATAGATTTTTTTTTATAGTAAAGGTTGGAGGTCAACGTAGATTTTTATTTTGATAGCTACTAGACGGACTGTTTTGTAAGAGAATTGTTGGGAAATCGCTGATTTAATGATGTCATAATCAAACAGTTAAATTAGAAGCTACTATTGGATCGGTGATTTTTAAAGTGGCTTAATAAATAGTAAAAAAATTCCAAAAAAAATGTAACATTTGGTCTCCAAATACATTTTAATATAAAAATCACATCTAACGGTATGGATCGACTTTTTGAATTTCGAAAATTAAAAAACAACTTGGTTGCACTTCGGCCAAAGTGCTACCGAAAGTAAAGTCAATCGCTCTCTCTATCTCTCTCTCTCTATATATATATAGAGAGAGAGAGAGAGAGAGTTGGGCTACAGTACTTCGCGAAGTAAAACGAGTGTTTTACTTCACGTCTATATCTTCAATTTTAAAGTTCAAAATATTGATCTGAATCACTCAAGTTGATCTCCATATTAAATTGTGCTTGGATACCAAATTTTACATTTTTTGAAAAAAAATTTACTATTTTTTGAAAAAAAATTACTATTTTTTTAGAATTTTTGAAAATCAATGTTTTTGAGATAATTCTGGACCATCAAAAACTGCAATTTAAAAAAATTCTAAAGAAATAGTAAAAAAATTTCAAAAAATTTAAAATTTGGTATCCAAGCACAATTTAATATGGAGATCAACTTGAGCTGTTCGGATCGACATTTTGAACTTTGAAATTAAAGATATAAACGAGAAGTAAAACACTTGTTTTACTTCGCGAAGTACTGTAGCCCGACTCTCTCTCTCTCTCTATATATATATATATATATCCATAGACATTAATTAATTATAGTCCGATAAATTATAATTAGGCAACATATCCATAGAATTGTTGCGGATAGTGGCATAATTTTGTACTGATCCATATCTCTCATCATAAAACAAAATTTTATTTTTATTTAGCAAGAGTTCCTATACAAAAAAAAAATAGGGTATGCGCGATTTATCATTAGTTTATAGGCTACAATAATTATATTTAACTACAAAACCATTTATCCTATTTTAATTAAGTAAACCTTAAAATTAGAGTTTTCATTCACCCGTATATATATTTCTCTTTATTTTTTGGATGTATATTTTTCATGCCAACCTCTTATTCTACTGCTCACTAGATCATATGTACAATTAAAAAATTTCTATATAAAGAATCAAGGTTAATATTTTTTTTTAAAAACGAGTTATCTTAATCTAGCTAATTAGCATGCTGCCACTTTCTGAGTCCGGATCCTCTAAAGTAACTTAAATTTTGAGTTTAGATCCGGACTAGCTCGAGGTGAAATGCACGGAGCTCCTCTAATATTCGTGCCAAAACAAATCTGACGGTCAGATCTAAACTCAAAATTTGAGTTACTTTAGGTGACATAAATTGGCACTTTCCAGCACATAATTTGCTTCATCTCAGTGCAATACAGAAGAACTGATGAATTCAAAATCTAGCCGTGCACTTAACTGATACATATATGGGTCTGATCAAGTCATTAATTCCACCTTTTCACACAAACATATATATAAACATACTTATATATACTTTCTTCCATATGTAACTGTTAAACTAGCTAGGGTTAGGTTGAGTGACTCCACTTACTCCAAACTCAACTTGCCAAGCAAACTCTTCCCAGCTGTTACTCAAATTCCAAGCAATCCATGCCAGTTGTTTACCAAGAAAAGTATCAGACGTATTTTTCTGGCTTTCCCTGTACACATACCTACTTGTGTAATAAAATGTTATACATAATTAATTAAATGTCCTAATCTGAATTGCCAAATTATATTACACTATATTTAATCTTTCTTATTAAAATATATACAAGACGAAAAAACATTGATGGATATATGGATCGATGGCTAATATTGAGACAACAAGATCTGATGGATAACAGATTCCTAACAAATGGAAGAGATTTTGATGGCATTTATTGGTATCTAACTGCGACATTGATGTTTTAGGCAAAAGGAAAGAAGAAGATAAACATGTAGATAGCACTTTTGGTACGAGAAAAGATGCAGCTAGATACATCTAAAACGTGAGAGAGAGAGAGAGAGAGAGAGCATCCAGCAAGTGTGTGGGCAGTGAAAACTCTACTAGGGATTAATTCTTTTTATTCCATTTTTGTTTTTCCCTTTTTTGCATTAAATGTGAGAGGGAAGTTCTTGCAATCAAAACAAACTCATGATGAGGAAAAGAACCTGATCCTTTGGCTCCACCTTTTTACTTGGTGGTGGAGCAAAAACCAAAAAGAGCTCTTCTCACTTCATTATTCTCACTTTCTATCACACTATACATGGCGAGTTACTGCACTTTAGGTCCTACATATTTAAAAAAAGGGTTAAATGGGGACCCATTACATAAAACGACCCACAAGAAGTGCAACAGAGGAATTGCCATTTCTCTCATGCACGCCATGACTTAACTATTTTTGTACTATTAATCAACGCAACAAGAAGCATACACCAAGAAAAATAGCAAAATAATTAAAAATAGATCAGAACAAAAATAGTGGCCGATAGAAAAAGGAAGAGACAATACCTAAACCGGACACTATTTTGATCGCTTCTATCTACAACTAATTAACACAGAGCAAGAACAGTTCATGCATGCTTGGATACTCCAATAAAAGAATCAATTAATTTTAACTTATATTGATGCTATAATTCACAACAAGCAAACCAAATTCTTTTTTTCTAAAAACTATAAAATGAATAAAAAAAAATGTTAATTAGCATCAATTTCAGATCGATTTCTTCATCATGAGTATAGGCAATTGGTTAATGCCGAGCTTCCCAGCAAAAGCTGAGTCGTCGGAGGGTTTCCCTCAAACGGGAAAACTGTTGGCGGCGGCGGTTTTTGCACTACCGTCTCTTCTTGATCGGACGGAGGGAAATTGAGATCCAATTGAAGACCATTTTTTTCTTTTTTATTCTTTGATGAATCTCCACCACCATTCAGTGGCTTGTGCCTCCTCATGTGACCGCCAAGCGCTTGTCCCGTATTGAACACGGCGTGACATATTTGGCACTCGTGTACCCGCACTTTAATAGTAGGAGCCGGAGGCTTCACCATCGGTGAATTGACTTGAATGTCATGATCATTGTAGTTAGTAATATCATTTAGCTTTAGAATTATACCGCTTGTTGCACCGGTGTCGGTGGGAGATTGCACCTTGGTTTCATCTGAGCCGGGCTTTGGTTTTTTGTGGCTGGCACGGTGACCTCCGAGGGCTTGAAAAGAGTTGAACCGTTTGTTGCAAGTCTTGCATGAATAGTCGTTTCCGTTCATCTGGGCCGTGGCTTCTATCAACCGATGGCTTGTCATTGAGTTATCGGTTGTTTCAGTTTTTTCAACCTTTTCGATCTTAAGGGGTGGAGTCGGGGAGGTGGGGGTGTCGGATTGCACGGCGGCCTCCTGGTCTTTCAAATTTCCAGCTCTGGAAAGGAGGAGGAGACTCTGTGCAAGGTCTATATCTTCCTCCTCTGTGGTGGTGATACCAGAGAAATCAACAGATGAAGAGGGTGACGAGGTGATGACCGGCGCTGGCGGCAGTGTCTGAGAAATCGAGTTGATGTAGCAGTGCCGCTGTGAACGCTTGCGCTTCGTCAACCTTTTAACATCATGACTCTTCTCAATTGGGGCACTCATGCCTGTGAAAGGGATAAAATTAAAGACAAGGAGAAGTGTGAGGTTGGAAGGTAGAGAGACCGAGAGAGAGAGAGAGAGAGAGAGAAGGAAGTGGGAGAGGTGTAAAATTATTAAACTGATAGTGAAGGAAAAGGAGCAGGGGGGAACGTTTATATGAGGAGAGTCAAGCGACACACAGAGAGAACCAGCAACTTAATTTTAGGTTATGAATTTTTTATTATTATTCTTTGGTCTCTATATTTCTCTCTTTCTACTCTATTTTTGTTAACTGTGAAATAGAAGCGCGGGGATCGGTTAATTTTCCTTAGTTATGCACTGTAAAGCGACTTAAATATAGCAAAATAGAAACTGCGGAGAAGAATAGAAGATAGAGTTGGGTGTGTGATGTGTGTGTGTAGAGAGAGAGAGAGAGTAGTATAGTTAGATGTGTTGTATTTTTTTCTATTGTTAGTGTGTTCTAACTTAGATTTGTTGAGGAGGTCACAGTCAGTTTGGTTTGATTGTACTATTTACTGGTTGTGGTGGTAGAACTGTACTGTAATTCTACATATCTATTAACAGCTAAGTTATCCACCCCCCCAGCTCAATTGGAAGTTCTAGAACAGGTACATTATTTCAGGAAAATTAACAGAAATAAAAATAGAATATGCTCCTTACAGTGGTTAATTTTCTAGTACTGTTTAAATTAAGCTAGGGAACAAGTCAAGTATATTATGTAGTTGGT
>CAXKVW010001082.1:0-55688 GCA_964058825.1 Carex arenaria
AGCATATATATATTTCTTTTCGGATTTTTTTTTACCACCCTCAAAAAATGTATAAAAATAAAAACCACTCTCACTAACTTTCTATCAAAAATACCACTTCTGCGGACTGAATCCGCGTATCCAGACCAACCGGATCTGCAGACTGAACACGCGAATCCGGATTTGTGAACTGAATCGGCGGAACCGCGTATTCGCGGATTGAGTCCGCGTACCCGGCCATAAACCCCGAGTCAAACTTTGCGGCTCTTTTTGGAATATATCAATCGTTCAAATAGTTTATGCACGAATCTCAACACTCAAAATTGAGTCCGAATTTCACATCCTGCTGACACCTCATTTTCAACTCATTTTCAATTCGCATTCTCTGAGTCAAACATTGCGGCTCCTTTTTGGAATATATCAATCGTTCAAAACTTCAAATACTTTATGCACGAATCTCAACTCTCAAATAATAATTTATGCACGAATCTCAACACTCAAATAATACATCTCAGCCGTTCAAATTTGCATCCTGCTGACACCTTCTCAGTTCCCTCCTTTAAATTTGGGTACGCGGAGTCAGTCCGCGAATCGGCGAATCCGCGGATTCAGTCCGCGAATCGGCGAATCGGCAAATCCGCGGATTCAGTTCGCGAATCCAGATTCATGTGCTCAGTCTGCAAATTCGGTTAATTTGAATATGCGGATTCAGTGAGAATGGCATTTTTAATAAAAAATTAGTGAGAGTGATTTTTATTTTTATACATTTTTTTAGAGTGGTAAAAAAAAAAAAAAAAATCCGTATTTCTTTATATCTTATCTACCAGGTACCAATTAATGATGTCATGCGACTTCCCGACTATACATATGTTGTGCATGCCATTTTGAGTAAAGTCCATTCCATACATCAGCCTCAGATCTTTATAAAACAGTATATCTTGGTACCGCTATAGTCTAATTACTGTACAACTTGTAAAGAAGCATACTTCCGTGTGAAACTGAGAGAACGATTACAAGTGGAAAAAGGTATGTGAGAGATACTGTTATTATTTTCGCAAAATAATTCAAGAACTTTCTTCTCTTTTTTTACAAACAGAGGTTCAATTGTTTTGTGTTATTTCTCTACATGTGTTAATTTCTGTTAACACTAATTCTATCTTTATCTTAGAAGAATTATATAGATCTATATAGTTCATGTGCTTCTTTACTTTATCAAATATATTTCTACAAAATTCAGCATGTTGCCATGCATCTGTTTTTTTTTTTTTTTTTTTTTCATGTTTTAAGAATATAAGATATAGATTTTCAGAACAGTAAAGAAATATTCTTTGGTACTCTTTCAATCATACAGAACTTTCATAAGCTTATTTCATTTACACTTTTCAGATCAGGTATATATATTTCATGGAGAGAGAATTATTTTCTGAATTCTACTTTGGAAACATCAATGGTGAAGCAATCAGAGAAGGCAAGAAGTTCCAACCAAATGACCCTCAATTTGGTGATTTTAACTTCACAACCACCAAACAAGATGTAAACAAAGCTGGTATCCCACAAAGAGAAGAAAACACTATGGTGGTCAATTTCTCACACCTACCAAGATCAATCAATTCTATTGATGTCCCATTTAACAAGGCTAATTTAGGAAGTGGTGAATCCTCTACTTCAGTGGACTCAATGGGGTTTCAAGCAAAAGAGAAGGGCATTTTTGAAAATGAGCAGAGTAAAACAAACAAAAGAAGAGGAAGAGATGCATCAGAATTTGACACCCAAATCAAGGTGTGTGAATATTTTTGTAAATCATTATGAAACTTGTTAATTTCTTTCAATATTATTAATTGGTGCTAATTTCAAAAATAGTTTTCCGTATTACGGACCAATCCGTGCTATGCATAATACCATAGACTCACTCATTAATTAAATAGATATCTTAGCAACAAAATAGTATCTGTCATGTAGAGAGATGAAGATGAAGAAAATGGATCTGATGCAAGCAAGTCTGATCAGCGCACCACATCATCACGAAGAAGCCGACCCGCAGAAATGCACAATCTTTCAGAAAGGGTACATTTTCCTGTTAGAGTTTCTTTAATTTTATGTTGAGTTTTAGGTTGTGCTTCCGAAGGCGATACGCAAAGAGAGGAGAAGGGAGAATCATTGTTCATGATTTCGTCAGACTGCGCCTGACTGGTGCCATTCACTCGCTCCAGAAAGAGGAAAATCGGAGAAGGAGCGGAGAAGAGCAACACTGTGCGTAAAGGAAGCTACGCGGTATTTTGTTAAAATCCTTCGCCCCTAAATCGGGGTGGAGACGAGATAAAATGGAGAGCTTCATTCCGTTTTGTAGAGCACAGTCTTAGTATTCGGAGGGGAATAAGCTCGAGCATAACTTTCTAATTCATTTTCTTATCTTAAGTTACAAATTAATATTAATATTTTTAACCAAATTAATCATGCAGAGGAGAAGGGATAGAATAAATGAGAAATTGAAGGCTTTGCAAGAGTTATTGCCGCATTGCACCAAGGTAAACCAAAATTCAAAACTTCTTGACCAATCACATTTTCAAATTTGTACTCTAAATTGCATTAAGTTACTATCTAGATATGGTTCTAATTTGTTAATTTTATTAATTAGACCGACAAAGCATCAATGTTAGACGAGGCAATTGAGTACTTGAAATCTCTACAAATCAAGCTTCAGGTACTATAAATTTAAGTAATGCACAGTATTTTCCGAATTTTTTCGTCCAAAAAAAAAATTAGGTCAGAATTCTATTTTTAACAGGACCGTGAAATTGTGAACATAAATTAAGTGTCTGCAACGTGAACAATAACTTTTTTTTTTCCCTACTCACAGCTGTTGTTTCTCAGATTTTGTGGGCCCCAAATTTTTTTAACAAATTAAAACATATTGAAAACAAGATTTTGGTCAAAATTGTTGAAAAAAATAAAAAGTTATTGTCCCCAACTTGAAGTTGCAGACACTCAATTTATGTCCGCAATTTCACATTATTTCCGTGTCAAAAATAAAAAATTTCATATTTCGTGGTTATTTGATTTATCTTCTTTTTTTCAATGATAAAAATAAAATTTTTGGCAGTATCTTTTTTAACTAAATTACACATTATTAAAACGATGTATACCTACCTACCTACCTTTTAAATCATCATTGGACTCTTTTTTTTCCAACGTGTGATCAATTAAATTATACTAAACTGGTATATATTTCCTCTTTCTTCCTCAGAATTTTTTTTTTTTTAAATTAAAAGGTATCTCCTTCTGCATGTAGCATTTAGGGTACATAGGACATACAAAACCTGACAAGTTGTTGGTACCAGTATCCCCAACGAGAATGCATAAGCCAGATAATGGAATTTAGCATTTAGCTAGGCCATGATACCATGCATTATAATATTGAAAACAAAAAACAAAAAACAAAAAAAGAGTAACATATTCAATAATTGCTGTAATGTAGCAGACGATGTGGATAGAGAGCGGCATGGTGCCCATGATATTTCCAGAGAGCCATCAATACATATCCATCACGGCCAGAGATCATCATCATCATCATCATAATCATCATAATCATGAGAATTCCTTGCCTAATTATCCTAGAATCACAAGGCCTCTTTTTGATGATCAGTCGAAATTAAGGGACCTAAATACAAACCAACATGTAAATTCCACTGTTCAGACTGAAAACCTCTACCCGCATAAATTTTCACTTCAGGTTTGTCTCAATTTTGAATTTTTTTTTTTTATAAACCATAATTAAAAAAAAAAATTATGAAACCAACATGATGACATTTCGGTCCGTCATTTTTTAGGACCGAAATGACATTTCGGTCCGGTGTGGTTTTACAGTTTTTCATATTAGCGGCCACAAAAAATCACACTTGGCCGAAATGCCATTTCGGTCCCGAAAAAAAAATAGCGGACCGATATTTCAGTTCTTATGGTTTTTGTAAAAAAAAATAAATAATCATGTTGGTTTCATAAAATAATTTTTTTAATCATGATTTATAAAAAAAAAATCCTCAATTTTTAAACGCATGCATATACTGTGTTGTATAATTTATTTGCTGTACTTTGGAGCGAAACCCTCATGAATGTTTTCCCTCAAAAAAAGAAACTCTCATGAATGTCATGTTTTTTTTTATTTTTAATTTAGGGGATTAACCAAAGAGAATTTGGAGCAGGAACGGTGCAAGAAGCGCAATTTGCCGATGGATTGGCCATAGATAGAAGTTCCTTCTTGTAAATTGTAGTTTTGTGATATTATTATGTTTATGTAACATCCTTATGGTTTTTGTACTAATTTATCGCATGTTTCTTTTTCTTTTAATTTTCTGATGCTCATGTAGTTTTGTGATATCATCATGTGTGCAACCCAAAAAAAGATACAGATGACACTTTTTAATCAAGTATATATACTTCCTAAATATATCATTTTTACAATTTTATTATAACTTTTTTTGACAATAATTTGTTATCGATAATTAAATTAACAAGCTGAAATTGTTATATATATTTTAATTTATCTTAATTTACATGCATACCAATATGAATCGTTAGATATACTTTAAATTAACAAATATAAATCATCTTATATTAACAAATACAAACTGCCAGAAATATTTTTATCAATATCTTAGTTACATGCATATAACAAAATTATGAGATCTTGGCTACATTTGTGATAGCCAACAAGAGAAGGGATTAAATCGCCAAAATTTGATCCCGTTGATTTGTTAGTTCTTGATGCATGTAAAAGAAAACGTAGAAATGATGTTATTTCTTCGTATACACATATCTAATCAAATAGTTTTTTTATTTTAAACTTTAAAATATAAATATTTGAGATATAATTTTATTGGCACCAATTTGACACTATGATCAAGTGGTAAAAAAATATTAAAAATAAATAAATGCATTAAAATTGATTCATAAATCTTCTAACCTTTATATTGAGTTAGTTCTAAAATTTAAAATTTTTATGTAGACACATCACTCGTAAGATTGATTGATTTTAACAGTTTGAATTCATTATTGAAATCAATTCGATATATTTTAAAGTTAAATTCACAAAAAAACTTGATGAACGTAAGAACGTCCTAATTGTATTATACAATTTTGCTATAGAGTACAATTTCTTTTCTTTCAGTTTTATTTTATTTTGGGCAGTTTTAGATTACACCCACTTTTATTGTACACATATATGAGATATTTAATCAAAGTACTCCAAATAAAAAAATATATATATGTAGATGTACTTTCAATCATTTAAAATATAACGGGTTCTAATTATTCTGTGGATATTAAGGTTCAAAGACCTAGTGCCTTCATGTCTCAATTATATTTCATATTCTTGACTCTATTTTTAAAATGCAAATAGTCGATTCTAATTCCTCAGCATGATCTTCATATTTAATTATATTTTTCATCTTTTGTTTACTATTTTTTTAGATAGTTATGAAATAATTGTTTTTTATGGTTCAAAATTTAGTGAAAAACAATGATTTTGTATCTATCTAAAAAATAGTAAATAATTAAAAAATATATAACATTTAGTATTCAATGATATTTTAATATAGATATCATGTTGAGCGATTCAGATTAATTGTTTGAATTTTAAAAACGAAATAAAAATATGAAACATCTTTAAAACATAAAACACACGAGCCGTTTTAACCTTAACTCTTATCCTAGTTTTCCCCAAAAAAAAAAAGCAAAAAACAAATCTCTTATCCTATTCATGTTGATTTTGCCTTAAAAGGCGCAAGATAAGCTCATGAGTCGTGATATATAAAAGTCGGTCCCCTTACCAGCGCCTAAATTGGCCGTTGCCTCTTTCTGACAAGGTCACAACTCACAAGACGTGTTGTGACAGCCAGATATCATCCGACCGTGTCATATCAATAAATCTTATATAATTATTTTATCAACAGCTTTAATATCCAGGGTTTTCGTGAAGATTAGGATTTATATATTATTTATTTATAAAGCACTCGTTGGGAGGAGCGGGGGAGCCCACTTTATGGGCCTATACTCCTCTTTAGATTATAGATAAGATTACATTCATCTCCCCTTGAGCATTAGAGGTGGGTACTGGTGTTCAAACGGTTCGGTTTGTTCGGTTTTTAACTGAATTGAAAATTTTCAGTTTAAATGGATTAGTTCAGTTGAAATTTTAAATTATTTTGATTTAAATGGATCGGTTCAGTTTAGACTTCTCAAAACTGACAAAACCGAACCGACCAGTTTATATTGGTTCGACTAATTTTATTGGTGTTATAATGATTTCATTCAACCAAACCGGACCGAACCAAACCGAACTTCAATTGTTGTGTATAGCAATGTATTATTTTCGTTAATAATAATACTAATAGGTTAACTTCGGTTTGAACTTTGAACTGAACAAACGAAATTTACTTCAGTTTGTTCGGTTCGATTCTTAATCAGTTGATAGGTTTAATCGGTTTGGTTCAGTTTTATTTTTGAAAACCGAAGAAAAGTTTGATTTGGTCATTTAACTTCCGTTTGAAATGAACCGACTGTTTGAACACCCCTAGAGGTGGGAATTCGTAGCCGCCACCACCGTAAAAGGGAATCTTTTAAAATTAGTGGATCTGAATCGTTCTTTTAACTCTGCACGAATCTTAAAGCACAAATAATACTACCCCACCATCCCGAATAGAAGAGACGAGGCAAATAACAACGTACGTCAATATAGGGTTAGTTGACCCCTATTTATATTTATGTTTGTATTTATGCATAATTTTCTATATAGTTTATAGTAAATGCTATGAATACTGTAAAAATGACCACATTCACAACATAAATATTTTATAATGACTGACCACATTTATGTTTGATCCTCATAATTTGAAAGTCTGATTCTAATCCTGCCAAATAAACACTATCTTTTAATTAATTTAAAACCGTAAAATAGTGAACTCCACCTTACGTACGTGAGAGGATACGCATTCTTAGAGGTGGCGCTCCTTTGAGATGCTCGTGGATCCATACCCATTACCATAACCCATTTCGATTCGATAGCATTTAAATCGTATGTTTTGAATTTCAAAATTGATCAGTTTGTTTAAGATCTTATATGTACGTCAATTGAAAATTTCAGATACTGTTCATCGAAGTCAGATATCTCTGTGGAGATGTAGAATCTATCTAGGCATCAAATAAATTCAAACAGAATATGCTGATTACTAAGATGAGATTCTAATGTCTCATCTCCTCATACCTCATTCATATTTTATATTTTATATCTTTGTTTAAGTTCAAACAGTCAATCCGAACCGCTCAACATGATCTCCATATTAAAATATGTTTGGAAACCAAATTTTTACTATTTTTTTAGATTTATTGAAAATCGTTGTTTTTTTATGGTCTAGATTTGTTTGAAAAACAACGAATTTCAATAAATCTTAAAAAATAGTAAAAATTTCCAAAAAAAATGTAAAATTTGGTCTCCAAGCATATTTTAACATGGAGATCATGTTGAGCGTTCGGATCGGCTGTTTGGATTTTAAAAACAAAGATATAGGATATGAAGCATGGATGAGATATGAGAAGGTGAGGTATTGGAACCCTCCTCAGTTACTAAATAACCACAAGGATATGTAAATAAATTACTCGTTTATGTTTAATAATTAAGTAAATAAGAGAGTTGAGAACTTGAGGTATGAGGAATGTCAAAATGTTGATATATTTTAAATAAAGAAATAAATATTGTTCAAAAGAAGACATGTCTATATTGTAAAATATGTAGTTAGCAAAAAAAAATCTAAATGGTAAAAATTAGGATTTTATATTTCCGATTTAATGGTACATATTCAAAATACATGTCCCAATAAATATGTTATAACATAATTGTATGATATATAAGGTTTAAAATTTTATTCAAGATAAGTCTCAAAATTAAACCATTAAAAAAAGTCATGTTTACATGTTGCAGAGATTTTGTTTTCTGTTGAATTGATTGTGTTGTGAAATTCATGTTTTCTAATGATATAAACGACTTATTATATTATGTGACGTGGTAGTAGCTGTGTGATTAACATGAACCTAAAAATCAATTGTATTTTATCATTTATAATATGGAATTTATAGATATGGGATCCACGACTTGCAACATATATTGTCCCGATAGTCATATTTTGAGTGAAAATAAAATAAAACCAAAACTGTGGCACAAATTACATAAAAATATGAACAAGCACACAGGGACGGACGGATTTAGGATTTTCGTCGGGAGGTCAAAAAAATAGCGAATCGAATTTAAATAACTAATCGAATTCAAACTCATTAATTAATTAGGTACTAGATAAAAAAAATAATGCTTTAACTTACAATAATTACCAAGTATAATTTAAGAAATTTATTTTAATTTTAACTCTAAATTTAACCGAATTACGAATCAGAATTCTAAAAGGGGCAAACAAATTTCAAGAGAAACAAAGTTAGTCGAAACCGATAAATCTCTATGAAAATTCAAAATCTAAGGAGCAACTACCCCTGTCTTCTCTAGGTCCAATGTAGATCCGCCCCTACAAGCACGCACAAAAGCATTGTAAATTTATTACAGCTAAATTTAGCTAATAATATTTGGTGCATGTGTTTGATTTTATACTACATCAAATTACATGCAGCTTAGATGTTTATCCGTACTAAATCAAATAAATATATATTACACATTATGCGCATAATTAAGCTACAATACATTTATAATACTTTTGTGTTTCTGTCATATTTTTATGCAACTTAGACCACAATTTTGAAGATTTTTCCTCTAAAAAATGTCTATCGTAACGATAGACATGTTGAAAGTCGTGGATTCAACGATCGGTTTCGTCTCTAATTGTTTCCTAGACAAATCAGGTCTCTGTAGTTATCAAGAG
Organism: Carex arenaria; assembly: GCA_964058825.1. Lineage (NCBI taxonomy): Eukaryota > Viridiplantae > Streptophyta > Magnoliopsida > Poales > Cyperaceae > Carex > Carex arenaria. The sequence continues at coordinate 8,895 of CAXKVW010001082.1, forward strand.
ATCCGACTCTGCTGCTTTTTAAATAGAAGAGCAGAATCTTATTATTTTAAATCTGACCGTTAAAATTTTTCATGTACAAATCTCAACACAGATGAATGGTCAAATTTGAAATAACACTGGACATTCGGACAGTCGATTTCAATTTCTTTAAAACAAATGGGGAGAAGAAAAGATTGTGATTTTCTGACCCAAAAAAAATGTATAATTGCGAATCAGGGCCTAGTTGTGTGCTCTGTTCAAATAAAGTCAATTCAATTAAGCTTCAGGAGGAAGTCCATCTCTTGGGCCCATGATCAGCTACTTTTCATTAGCAGGCCTATAATTTGGGCCTAGGGCTGTTTTCTAGCTGAGTAATTCATACTGTTTGTTTTACATTAAAATGGATCGGAGCCGATCAATTGGGAAACCCGTTACCGCATTTTCGTTGTTAACATTGTTTTAGAGAGGATATTACTTTCTTCGTCGGAATTATGGATTTCAGAAAATTTAAAAAATAGGAAAAATGCAAGACAACATTGAATATTCAAACACAGTACCCACTACTGAATTAGATATATTATGTAATTTTAATTTTAAACAGAATCACGGAATTTGTTCTCAAAAAATTGTGTTCAACATAATATCTCATTTACAATTTATAAGGAGCAAGTCAGACTTTCATACTATAAGGATAAAAAACATATTAGATATCTAAGATAATGTCAATTTTACATATACACACGCACCTTAAATATACGATTTCTTTATTAAATTAACCCTTTTTTGCTTGTTTAAAATTAAGAAGAAATGGTTCCTCATCCTGACGAGAAGTATCTCTGTTTATCTGATTTTATTCACCGGCCAATGACAACATCCTAATCTGTGAGACTGTGACCTTATCCTCTCTAACGATTGATGAATAAGAACATAAATTATGTTCATACTGGACATACAAATTGTCAATCTGTGACCTTATCTTCTGCTGCGACGTATGAAAAATTTAGTAGAAAAATAAAGATGTTTGCTAATATTGGTCCAGTTATATTCCCTTTCCCCTTGTATGGAAGATTGGAGTTCGTTTGTTACAAGTATATCACACAGAAGAATACATAATTATGTAAACCAAATTTGCTTTGCAAAGGACAGAGAACTGTGACATCAACTAATTGCAATGTATAAACTAGAGGTATTAAAATTTAAAGTTGAGCATCCTATAAATTCTCTCTTGACTAGCATTCATACCCGAGATAACAGTTGTAAACTCGATTTCTACATGAAGTACTTAATCTCCAGTAACCTTGTGCAACTTGATCAATGAAGAAAGCACCTCATTCATATCAGGCCGTTCATCTGCGCTGAAACGCGTGCATGCAAGGGCCAATTGCAAGACATCAACTATCTTCTCTGCTTCTATCTCACTTGGTATGCTCAAAGCAGGATCAATTATCTCTAGAATTCTCTCCGGCCCAGTTGAAAGAGAGTTTTCCACAAATTGCTGAAGTGTTAAGTTGTTTTCTATTGTACCTGTCGGACTTCTCTTGGTGAACAATTCCATCATAAGAACTCCAAAGCTGAATACATCCACCTTTGTTGTCACATTTTTCATGTACGCGAACTCTTCAATTACACAAGAGAAAATAGTCTCAAAACAAAGATAAAAACAGAGGGCATTACAATGATAAATAAAATATGGACTTGATTTGCATATATCTAAGACAGACAATAATACAAGTATGTCGTAATTTCTATTGAAAATATTTAACAAGTGAAAATTTTGGAAATAGGTCTTTGCCGTTAACCTTCAAAATTTTTTTTGGAAATAGTAGTTTATACAGACCTTTTATCTTCTTGAAGTGTTTAGACCGAAGTGAACAGTTAAAACATTTTTAGCTAAGTACTTTGTCAATTAAGGCAGGCATAGACTAAATAATTTTGTGATTCCCAAAAGCAGAACTAACCTTAGTAAAACTATAAATTATGTATAACGGAAACAATGTGCAAAATTCATATAGTATTACCTGGTGCAATGTACCCAATGGTGCCTTGAAGAGCTGAAGAGGCAGATTGGCTGACCACATCTGACAAGTGGACGCCCAGCATTAGTGCGGTACCAAAATCACTCACGTGTACCTCCCAATCTCGATCAACAAGAACATTTGATGGTTTCAAATCGCAGTGCACTATTGGGAAGTCATACCCAAAATGTAAATACACCAACCCATTTGCAACTGAAATGCAAACCCTTAACCTCTCATAAATTGAGCTCCATTTTGCACTACTGGCACCATCTGAATAGATCAGATTTTCCAAATTACCATTTTCCATGAGCTCTAGCACTAAAGCTTTGATCTTACCAGTCTCCCATGCATACCCAACCACCTTTACAAGGTTCTTATGCCTAAGACAGCTTAAAGTGGATAACTCAGTGTGGAAGCATTTATCAGATTTGGTTGGAAATTGTTCCAGATTTAACTTCTTAATTGCCACGGCAGTCTCCTCATTTTCAATCCTTCCTTTATACACCGTGCTTAAATTGCTACTACCTAGTACATTATCTTTACTAAAGAAATTAGTAGCAATTTCTATATCATGCTTCGTGTATCTCTTAAGGTCAGAAACAACAAAAACATCATGCAGGCCAGCACTCTGTGGACTACTTTTATTTTTTCTGTTTTTCCTTAGGTAAATGAGAAGGAATGCAAGCACAATTAGCAAAAGGAGGGAGATCAGAGAGAGAACAATAAGAACCACCATTCCCTTTTTTGAAAAGTTCCTGCCTTTCTCACTACACGTAGAATAAAACTTCGAACCACATAGTGCCAGGTTTCCTTCTAAACTAGATAAACCCAAGCTTTTAAAAATGCCACCTTTTGGAACGGGTCCTACTAGCTGGTTAAATGATACATTGAGTTGTTTTAAGCTTGTTAGATTAGCCAAACTAGCCGGTATACCTCCACTGAACTCATTTTTTGAAAGATCAAGGGACAGAAGATGCTTAAGCTCACCTATGGTTATAGGAATCTCACCAGATAAGTTGTTGTTTGAAAGGTTCAATTTTGCAAGCAAGTCACTTTGTGGGAAAATGCTGGGAGGCAAGTCACCAGAAAGCTGATTGCTCGAAAGATCCATTGAGTACAAATTTTTGCATCCTTTAAGAGACTCTGGTATCTGGCCTGAAAATCGATTGTTCGAAAGATCAATTTCCTGAACCATAACCAATCCTCCAATCTCCTTTGGTATGGGTCCTGCTAACTTATTATGTGAAAGATTAAAAATTATCTGCATATTCTTCATGCCATCCATAACGGATCTGGGTATGGGCCCGTTAAGTTGATTCAGTGAAAGATCTAATGTGAGGAGTTCCTTGAGTTCACTCATGGAATCTGGTATTGTTCCACTAAACAAATTTCCATGCAGGTCCAAGAAAGAAAGAGATTTTAGGTTCGAGATGGGATACGGTATTTTACCAGAAAAACTGTTCACTGCCAAGGTGAGAACAGTCAAATGCCTAAGCTCCAACAGCTGAGATGGGAAAGGACCCACAAGTAAATTATTTTCTAAGGCAAGTAGTTGAAGCGATGAGAGCTTAGAAATAGACCAAGGTATTTGCCCTGTGAATTTATTTCGACCGAGTTCCAGTTGGTATAATCTACTAAGGTTTCCTATCTCTTGCGGTATATTTCCTGAAAGTGAGTTGCCTTGTAATTGTAAAATTACAAGGCTTTCAAGTGCACCTGCTCTTGGGCTAAGAGAACCCGTCAATTTGTTTTCTGCAAGATTTAGGGTTCTGAGATTGCTACAGTTGAAAATATCATTTGGTATTCTACCGGAAAGCAAATTATTCCCAAAAGAAAAGAATGTTAGATTTTTCAAATTCCCCAATCCGGTCGGTAGTTCTCCTGAGAAATTGTTAAAGGACATACTCGCATTAAATAACCGGGTGCAATTTGTGATGCTAATAGGTATGGGCCCGCTAAAGGAGTTATTTTGAAGCACCAACCTCTCAAGTTTGTAGAGGGAACCCAGATTAGCAGGTAATGGACCAGATAAATTGTTGGCACTAAGAGCGAGATTTGATAGGTTCGTAAGGTTCATTAAGGAAGGAGGTATTGTACCACTTAACTGGTTTAAATGCAGGGTCAGAACTTGTAGCAAACTCAAGGTACCAAATTCTGGTGGTATTTGACCCGTCAACCTATTCGTAGAAAGGCCCAAATAGACCAATGACTTGCAATTAGATAGAGAAGAAGGAATCGAGGAAGTGAGTTGGCTGTCATACAACCTCAATGCAACTAGGTTTACAAGATTTCCAAGCTCTGGAGGTATTTTACCAGAAAACCGGTTACTGTAAATATTAAGCAAGGTCAAATTTGTGCACTGACCTAGTTCGGGAGGTATGTTTCCTTCAAACTGATTTGAAAAAAGCTGTAAGATCTCTAAATATGTAAAATTTCCAATTTCTGGAGGTAAGTTTCCTGTGAAATGATTTTCACTCATGTCTAGAGTTTTCATCTTTGTCAATGTGGCAAAAGAAGGAGGTAGTGGGCCCGACAAATCATTCGTATAAACCTCGAAAATTGACAAATTCTCTGACAAATTTCCAATACACGACGGTATACTACCATTGAGTTCATTTACTTGCAACCCAAGTGCAAAAAGGGAGGTACATTTGCACAAGTTGTCAGGGATGCCTTCAGTTAAGGAATTGTTGCTCAAATCAAGCACTTGTAGGTTCCCTAAGTTCCCAAGTTCAGGTGGGATATAACCCGTTAAGAGGTTTGCATATAGGACAAGTTCAGTTAAATTTGGTAGCATACCCAGTTGAGGTGGTATGGGTCCAGAAAAATTGTTTACGGAGAAATCAATCACTTGAAGAGAAGAGATGTTACCAAGGTATGGAGAAATGGTGCCATTGAGATAGGTCTCCAAGAAGGAAATGGAGATGATAGAACTGGAGGCATCACAAGCAATCCCTGACCAGTTGCAATAATGGATTGTGTCTGTCCAATTGGATAGTGTGTCAAATGGGTCATCTGAAATTGAGGCCTTAAATGCCATTAACGCCTCCAGTTGTGTATCTGAAACAGGAGAGGAGGCCATGGCAAAGGTTAAAAAGATGGGTTGAGGGAGAAGAAGCGTCATAAGCAGGAGTGATAAAATATAGTCAGGTTTCATCTTTAAAGATTAGAGTAGTTTTTTTTGTTTTTATAATACTGGAGAGTTGAGAGTTTAGTGAGAAGAAAGGTGACTATATATATAATAGATGCAACTATTATGCAGAATGATCCCTCAACTTCACAAAATTTCAATTTCTCAATTCAAAGAATTCAAGTAAAATATCACGAGAGACACCGAGTCTGTAATGCAATGTGCGCACACGGCCCACCAAACAGTACGTGGAAATCTGATAAATTAATTAGGGGGCTGGAGCGGTGGAGCCAGTCTATGCCAGTGCCAATTGATTCAATTTGTTTTAGTGATGATATGCTTCATAGGATGTCACGAGAGAAATTAATGGTGCAGAAGTCCACTGAAGAGGACAAAGCCCCCAAGAAAAAGACAATATGTCATCTAATATTGTTAGAGATTAGAGAGTGAGTAATGAAAATAAAATAAAATAAGGTGGGAACATTTTGTAGCCGACATCAGAAATGACAAAAAAAAAATTAGCCCACTAACAAAAGCATGGTTCTTTTGACCAGTAGTCAACATAGATTTCAAGTTTTGCCCAGTCTTTCTGGCATTCTTTGCCCTCAGTTTCATTAGTCATAATTGCAACCTTATAAGACCAAATGTGGAGGCCCCACACAGTATATTCGTTCCACACTGTGACTGTACCACGAGAAAATGGAGTCACGCACAGTCCAGTTAATCGATCAAAGTGTCAAACATAGAGATAAGAGGAAGAGGACTGGAATACAATGGATGTACTTAAGTACCATCGAAGATGAGATCTTCCGTGGCGGAGACATACATATAATGCCTGTAAAGTATCGCTTACCGGTTTGTGTTCACACTTCACATTCGCGGCACCCGGAAAAATCAGAGGCATTGGCATTTAATGATGGAGGCTGAGCGAGCCTATGGTACTATGCATAGCACGGATGGGTCCGTGCTACGGTTCAATATCTTCGTTTTCAAAGTTCTAACGGTCGATCCGAACCGTTCAACATGTTTTTCATATGAATATGTACTTGCTGACCAAATTTTATATTTTTTAGAATTTTATTACTATTTTTTTAGATAGGTATAAAATCGCTTGATCTGAAAATTCTTGACCATCCAAAAACACTGATTTTCTGCCTACTTAAAAAAATAGTAAAAAAATTCTAAAAAATGTAAAATTTGGTCAGCGAGTACATATTCATATGGAAAACATGTTGAATGGTTCGGATCAACTGCTAGAACTTTGAAAACGAAGATATTGAATCGTAGCACGGACCAATCCGTGCTATGCATAGTACCATAGGCTCACTCATGGAGGCTAATGAGTACAGTATATCATAGTGATAAATGAATAGTTCGGATTCAATTTGGCATAGTAAAAAATTTGTGATTCGGGTATAATTTGATAATGAGGCTAATGAGTACAGTATAGCATAGCGACAAACAAATAGTTCGGATTCAGTCCAAAGTGATTAAAAATTCGTGATTTGGATAAAATTCAGGAATGATATGGTACAACAAGGAAGCAAAAAAACAACTCAAAGAAAACCCAAAAAAAAATCACGTTTTTCTCGCGAATAATTTGTGATTCGCGTTTTATTCTCCGAATGATATATATATATATATATATATATATTTTACATTTTAAGTGGAGTTCGGTTCGAAAACGTTAAAAAAACGAATAAAATGATTATCTGTAAATTATACGTGTATATTGTCACTATAGAGTATAGACTGTAGAGGAGATTTTATTAACTCGCTACATGTCACGACAGTTCGGATCATCCACAGACCACAGGTGGCTAGATCCTCTCGCACTCGTAGCACGCGAGTCCATTTCCTCTGAGATATCTCAATTTTTGTGTGACCAACGTGTCCGGTGCCTATTCGGGGAAGCTTAGTGGGCCAGTTTTATTTGAGCTTTGAGATTTGTGTGGAACATATTTTAACGATTGAGATATTCCAAAAGGTCAAGCAAAGTTTGAGATATCTCAGAGGATGCAAATTCTAGCACGAGAGGATCGAAAGATGAAGGGGTGGCTTGCTTGAAAAGGACAAATGACACCAAGGTTGATAGCTTGCGTTTAAGATGATGGTCTCCTCTGCAAGACTGCTACTGTATGGATTTTCAGAACGATCTGCATCAGATCTGGCTGAAATTTTTATTTGTATCATATCAAAAAAAAAAAAAAAAAATCACTTTTTTTTAATTTCGAAATCTACCGCATCTTTCAAATTAAATAACGGATAAAAAGTGAATGTCTACCATTTAATTTGGCGGATTCAGTCTGGATTCGTCAATTAAAACTGCGGACCTTCTCTGCTTTTTTTTTTTTTCTTCTTACAACTAACATACAAAAAAAAAAAAAAAAATCAAATGACTTTCAAATTTCAATTTAATTTTATATTAAAATATAATTTTTATATTAAAAATGGCGTAAAAGGAGTAAAAAAAAAAAGGTCCACCATTTAAGATGGTAGACTCTCAGACTGTATGTGTCCGTAATTTTGATGGACGGAATTACCCTTTTGTGTCCGCCCATTAAAATTGCGAACATAGCACTTTTCAAAATTCTCAGAAAAAAAAAGTTGTTTTTTTATTTATTATTTTTTTCAATATGGTATAAAAAAAAAATTTCAGTATATCTGAACTATATATCCAATTCATATCAGATGGTCGAAAGCAAATTTGGTATCACAAATTGGTCGAACTTTGATCTACTCTCTCAAACCCTTGAATTTTATATATACTACAAATAAAATAACGTCACTGTTTAAAAAAAATATATAAAATATTAATATCACTGCCCATATTTATGTAAAACAATAAGATCCGACTATATATATTTAATTATAAATATATACACTACCGATCTGATTGGTTACACAACTTTAAATTTTGAGTTTCGAGATTCAAACGGATTCAAACGGTTTCATATAATTTGAGCTGCTCTATTCGATATAAATATGAAATACAGCGTAAAAAGTAGATCATATATATATTTTGAAGTTGCTTTTACAATTATTTCAAATACAAAATTATTTGAGCCGTTTAATTTTATTTATTTATTTTAATTTTGTAAGAATGTAATGCACAATAATATAAATTAACTTGCTAACTTATGATATATGAAACAGAACAAAAACGGAGCTAGAAAGAGAGAATGAAGATCAATTGACTCTCATTTTTTTTCAAAAATTTTGGACTTGTACATTATTTTCTATATATTTTACAGTAAATATTATGAGTATTGTAAATTTAATTATCATTCATAACATGAAATTTTTTATATAATTGATTCTCATAATCACAAAATCTGCCTTCGTTCTGAAACATAGTTTGAAAACCATCAAAAGAATATTTCTTTCCCGAAGTAGTTTGATTGTCTAGTCTTGACGGGGAGCTCAACTCTTTTTCATTACTCATTATGCAATCCATATATAACAATATCAGAGATAGGTCGTCAATTATAGATCATGTAATTAAGGAAAAATTGTGAAAATGTCACTCCAAAACCTTCAAATTGTGAAAATACCACTCCAAACTTTGAAATTGTCAAAATGCCACTCCAAACTTCATTAATTTATAAAAATGCTACTCCAAATAATTAATGACTAAAATACCCTTCTTTTCCTCTTCTTTCTCCTGCCTTCTCTTCTTCTCCTGTTCCGAATGGTGGCTGAGCGCGGCAGAGGGGGGTCGTAGAGGAGGGTTTGATGGTAATGGTGCTTATCGGAGGAGGAGGGGTTACGAAGAATGCGAATGCGGGCGAGAGAAATCATTTCCGGAAACCGCTTCTTGCCCCTCTTGCAACTGGCGAGAGTCGGGTCGGCGGAGGGTGTGGGAGGAGGCGGCGGAGGGGCGGGGGCGGAGATGAATGGGCGAGGTTATTTTTGTCATTAATTATTTGGAGTGGTATTTTTACAAATTAATGAAATTTGGAGTGGTATTTTAACAATTTCAAAGTTTAGAGTGGCATTTTCATAATTTGAAAATTTTGGAGTGACATTTTCACAATTTCTCGTATAATTAATATTGAGTTCTAACATTCTATCGGTTCAATTGTAGAGAATTTATTATATCACTTAATTCCTTGTTTCAGATAAAGTTTGGCGGCCTAAGAAAAAAAAATTATCCAATAGAAATAAAATGAGTGGTGGTTGGGGACCAGAAAATTTATTTGCGGCTGGTGGAATTGTGCAGAGCCCACAGAGCGTTCATACATGCATATTGTAACAATGATATAACATTAGGTTGAAAACAGTAACACCTACGGGTTTATCCTCAAAAAAAAAAAAAAAAGGTTGAAAACAGTACGGATAATATCTGATTTGTATTTAAAAATTTATATGTGAATATTCGATATTCAAATATATGTGAATAAGAATAATAATATGGATTTTACGTTTCAATTATCCGTATTCGAATAGTAGATATATACTATATATTTTGATATAGGTTTTACATTTCACCATTATAATTAGATAAATATTATGAATTTTAATATTTTAATATTATTTTAATAAATATACGATCTGATCCGGATCCGGATCCGTATTTGTATCCGTCTGATATGTCTGATATCCGTTCCGTATCTGTATCCAAAAAATAAAAAAAATATAAATATAGTTTTACCACTGTTCGCTCCGTATCCGCTTCATTTTCACCCCTGATAACATCCTGCCGCGGTTTGGCAATTTGTACCGATTTTTATTGTATCAATGCACCAAATCTTTCAAAATTACAGAATGAACTTTTCAGGTAATGGTAAAATTGGAACTTCAAAATAACAAAAGAAATGTATTTTTCTTAAAAGAAAAGAGAGATATATCCATTGCAAAATGAATTAATCTCATAGTAAAATGCCAGAGACAAAATATATACGCCCGTGCTTTTCTGAAGTGTTACTTGCGTCATATTCATTGATTAAATTAAAGTTCTTTGATGAAGCAACTAAAAATGATAACAGGTTACTCAATGATAAAGGACAGCGTTTAGTAACTTAGTTTCTCTTTTCTTTTCTTTATTTTTTTTTCTTTCTTTAATTTTTACTGTTTTTCTTTAGTTATTCATATTGTTAATCTCTCTATAGCTGGTTATGTATGTGTGTAACTGTGTATTGCACACACTACTCATTGGTGCTTTTGGATGAATCAAGAATAGTGCAAGGATAGTAGATATTCTAATTTTGAAAATAATAGTTATTCTAATATTTTGTATGATTAGTAGAATAGTGAGCAATTACACAAAAGACAAATAAAGAATAGTGACTATTTGCTAATTTAAACATACTCAAAAGTAGATTAGTAGCTCGGAATAATGCTAATTTGAAATAGTAGCTATTCTTCACCAACTCAAACGCACAAAATCTTTTGATCAAGTACTTTGACCGAGTGATTGGTAGCCATTACCAATTTTTCAAAAAAAAAAAAAAAAAAAAGTACTTTGACCGAGTCATGCAACGGTCAGTGATCCGTTTGAGAGAATTAAAACAAATTGAATATTATATCAATTACACACATGCCGTATGTAATTGACTCAGTCAAAAGTTTAAAGCTTATCATTTATTCAGTGAAATACTTTAATCTATGTGCTGTTGGGTGACTTTAAATTAAGTCTCTTTAGAACTCTCTAGTGCTCTAAAATCTTAAGCTTGTGAGCAAGTGTTTATTTATCAAGTCTAAAATCACTTTCTTAATTTTTCTTTTTGTCTATGTTTCATTGAAATACTTTAATTCTTATTGTGCATGTTTAGCTGAACAGGATTGATATTTTTCAAAGCTTCTTTAGCTCTTAATCCGTATTAATTTTGCCGAACAATGACTTCTTTTGCAAGATTAAGACCTCTTTTTAGCACAAAGTCTTAATCCAGAGGACCCCTTTCTTAAGATTTTGATTTTCAAAAGACCTTAAAACCACAAAGTGAATATTTACTTCACAATTATACCCTCACCAAGCAACCTCTTTAAGATCATCTACATATTAAATTTATTTTTTGTTGTCTCCTTCGTCGTAAGGAGCGGGGACACATCCCTAGATGCGGGAAAGAAAAAAAAAACTTTTTAATCAGCAAAAATTAACGACTCTCCAACGAATAATTTCTAAATCCGACACCATACGTCTATTCTCGTCGACGTCCTCTCTCCATTGACACTCATCTTGTTTAGTACTTTTTTTTTCTTTCATTGGCATCTTTGAGATTAGTTTAGATCGGTTTATCACTTACACCTCTTGTCATTTAAATTTTCTTTTGCACTTTTGTTGAGTGCTTTTCATTTTTCTATTTCAAAGATAGATGCAGCTTTGGTTCTTCACTCTGTGATGTAGTTAGGTTTGATTTAAATTACCGAATTTTTTTATTTTGCAGTTTTGATTCAAATCACGCCTCCTTAGAACTCTTTAGTACTTTAAAGAATCTTAAGCTTGTTGAACAAGTGCTCTTTTATTAAATTTAAAATAACTTTCTTAGCCTCTCATTTTTTTTTAGTAAAATTAGAGATCAAGCCATCTAACTATTTAATATTCTTGTTATTACAACAAATTATTTTTTTCTTAAGTATACCCAAGTCATGACTTAAGTAATTTGTCGAACTTAAACTTTCTTCAAAAAAAAAAATACTTATTAATTTTATTGCCAAACTAACTCCAGCTTAAATTTTAAACTACATAGTCTACACCCTTGTTAAATTATGTTAAATTAGACGCTGTTCTCGAACGCATACGCCCGGGTATGGTTGGTCGGATTTCATTTTAAGTCATCAATTAAAGATTAAGATCACATCATTCAATCCGAATTTTACGCAGGTGATCGGATTTTACAAATTTGACAGATTTTCTTTTAAGAAAAAACTTGTTATAAATATATTAGTAATATAAGGACTAGTTTTTGATCTAGTGGCAAAAACACATGATATCTATGTATGAGGTTATGGATTCAAAATCTGAATGGGAGAAATTATTTGTTATAATAATAAATATATTATATAGTTGGATTACTTAACCTTCAACTTTTACATAAAAAAAAATATTAGTAACATTAATCGAAAAAAGTATATTTTAATGATATAGCATATTCTAATCAACAATGATAAAGAGAAAGTTTCAATTAAAAAATAAATTTAAGAAGACAACGCCTTATTTCTATATAATGATATATATACTATTTTGGTTATAGAAAAAATAAATTCTCGGATTTCACTCAACTTATTTTACAAAATATGTATCCAAATTTTAATTGTTAGACTAATTACAATTCAATCCATATTCAACCAATCAAATTCTACATCCATATTTTTTTGGGTCGGGTCGTTCAGGTTGATATGTTAAATCGGATTGGTTGGATTAATCGGGTTAGACATACAATTTTAATGAAGATAAATGGACAGCATTAAAGATATTATAATAAAATATTTAGTATTCAAAAAATTATGTTTGATTTAGTGACTAATATAATATTATTTATATAGAAGATCACAGGGGCGGATTCAGAATTTTCGTCAGGGGAGGCAAAAAAATATCGAATTGGGTTTAAATAGCTAATCGGATTTAAACCCATTAACTAATTAGGTATTTGAAAAAAAAAATAATACTTTAACTTATACTTTAGAATACTCTGACTTGTAATTTATGATATTCTGACTTATAATTATAATTACCAATCATATTTCAAAAAATTCATTTTAATTTTAACTATAAATTTAACTCGAATTACTAATTAAATATTCAGAGGGGACAAAACAATTTCCGGGAGGTGGGCAAAGCCAGTCGGAACCGATAAATTTCTACTAAAACTCAAAATCCAGAAGAGGCGCTTGCTCCCCTGGAATACACTGGGTCCGCCGAAGAAATTCTCTTATGGATATATAATGTTGAAATATTCAACTCGCATTTTTATCTAATAAAACATATTTAGCATTTAGAACCAAACTTGAGCCAGTCACCCCCTACCAAAGAAAAATAACTATAATGAATTCTTATAACACGTAAATACAAAACGAAATTTTTCTATGAAAATTGTATCCAATAAAGTATCAAACCATGAAAACTGTCATGTTGTCATCAGCGTAAAAACTATCGGGATAACCTTCTGGAGATGATTATCTTTTCTCCGCACCAGCTGTGCCCCAAAAATTTTATTAATAAAAAAATTAAGAAACAGTTCTCGAAAATTCGATATCTAAGACAATAGACTATAACTTCCCGTTAATCGAAATATGATTAGCAGAACAACAGAAAAAAAAAAAAAAAAAAAGTGTGGACGTTATCGTTGAGAATGTCTAGAGTACAACCTATAACATTCCGGATTTTTTTTCTCGCACTGTTTCGTTAATTAGCGGTAATCTAATTTTGCTAATCATAACATTGTGATCTCATAACTATTTTTTTATATATGGAATTTTTGAAATCTGCTTCTCTAGTGTCAATATTTCTTTTTTCTATGAATAAAAATTTCGACGTTGTGCCTAGAGTGGAAAAAAAGTGCCGTGCCGTGCCGTGACGTGATTAAAATATTGAGGGGTGGTCACGGCACGCAAATGGTCACGTTTCTCACATGTAACTATTTTTTTATAATTTAAGTTAGTTTATTCAAGATTCATTATTTGATCAAGACTTAACGGTCCTAATTTCACGTGACTCGCGTGACCGCGTGCCGTGTCGTGCCGTGACCGGATCTTTAGCGTGACGTGCCGTGCCATGTTAAATTTTTAAAAGATGGTCACGACATGCGACACGCAAGTCATGACACAGAACAATGACACATGCTGTGCCGTTTGGTGCCGTAACGGTATCATTCCGTGACAGAACCGGCTCAGCCGTGTCCATTTTTTCCACTCTAGCTATGCCTGGCAGCCTGTGGGCCGGTGAGCTCGCAGCCAATTGGTCACACCTCACACGACTCACAAGTCTCCTTTTGTTTCTTTTTTTTTCTGCGAAGTTAAAGTCTCCTTGACCGTACCGTTTATCTTAGGCTTTAGCGCGTGGTCCAAGCCATCGCCAACAGTTACAGAATCCTGGATTTCCTATTTAGTATTTATGAGAATGAATTAATTCTATTGTACGTATTACGCGGTACGTCTTCATTCCCACACACTTTCTATTGTCAATCATTAAGACATTAGCGATTCAAGTATGATAAATATATTACTTTTATGGCAAATGCTTCTATGGACATAAGGACATATTTGTAAAATGAACATATTTTTATTTTCAAAGTTCAAACAGTCGATCCGAACCGTTCATCTTGTTCTTCATATTAATATGTGCTTGGATACCAAATTTTACATTTTTCTGAATTTTTTTACTATTTATTAAGATGGGTACAAAAAATATCAAATTCAGACCATTGAATTTTGTACCCATCTTAATAAATAGTAAAAAAATTCAGAAAAATGTAAAATTTGGTCTCCAAGCACATATTAATATGGAGAACAAGATGAACGGTTCGGATCGACTGTTTGAACTTTGAAAATAAAAATATGTTCATTTTACAAATAGGTCCTTATGTCCATAGAAGCATCACTCCTACTTTTATAATTACATAAATGTGTTGCGTGTTTTTGTACATGTAAATGACCATGTAACAATACACAATAAAAGAGCACCTATTTGCTCAGTGCCAAGATGAAGATGCTGCCATATAGGTGACTTTTTATTTATTTTCACAAAAAACAAAAGAGTTTCGAGAAAATGTTTATTTAAAGATACGCTACATTATGCTTATTTTTACCGAATTTTTTTTATAGGCAAAATTCAAAATGTTGGAAATACCAAGTTCTAGTGGGTAGAATTAGAAAATGTAAATTGGAAAGGCCTAAGCCTACCTAACAGATGTCTGCACAGGGCCGAAGAAATCTTTTTGGACCCTGACTAATACAATGGCCTAATTGTAAGGCCTGAAGAACTTTTAGGCCTTTCGAATTTTCTATTTGTCACAACGGCATTTCTAAATTAATGAATTTAGGATAAGCAAAAATTAATGACAATATCACAATAGCCACTTTTCTCAATAAATAAATGAAAAATAAGAAAGTGTACCAACTTAGTAATAATTGATATGCAATCTTAGCTGCATTTGACTTTCCTATCTCTCCAAATGGTAATATATCATTTACTGATTCTATGATCAAATAGTCAGCTACGGATCCAGAATTTTCGTTAGGAGAGCAAAAAAATATCGAATCAGGTTTAAATAGTTAACCAGATTTAAATCCATTAACTAATTGGATATTCGATAAAAAAATAATACTTTTAACTTATACTTTATAATGCTCTAACTTGTAATTTATAATGTTCTGACTTATAATTATAATTACCAATCATAATTCAACAAATTTATTTTACTTTTAACTATAAATTTAATCCGAATTACCAATTAAACATCCAGAGGGGGCAAAAAAAAAAAATTCAAGAGAGGCAAAGCCAGTCGGGACCGATAGATCTCCACTAAAACTCAAAATCCAGAGGAGAGCAGCTGCCCCCCCTATACACTGGGTCCACCCCTACAAATAGTCACTATGGAAAAATTCACGTCATAATGATGCACGATTTTATACCTTTAAATATATTGCAAGATGGAGATGTAACAATTGATTACTAATCTTTTTTAATGGTTGAATTGATTATTAATCTTATTACATCTTTTATCGCTATAGTTGATGAGATAATCGAATAGATCAGATGTCGCCACGAGCAATTCAATTCATAGCAGCAATAAAACAATAGGTTAATTTAAATGAATGATTATTGTCAATTACTATTGATTCTAATCATCTACTATTATTTTCTTTACTATAAAATTATTTTCCTATAAGATTGCAAATAAGAAAAAATAAAATAAACAACTATAACACACTAGAGTAAGAGAGAAACTTTAACACTATCCTCACATCTCTAATTAAACCAAAAATGAATCATCTATACTCAATTAGTCATCCTAACTTTGGTTCTTCATTAGTTGATTCGAAAGAGTTGTGCTCAAGACCTCAAAAGCGGATCTCCAACTCTGGCTACCCCACCCGCTAGAGAAAATCCTGTACATCACCTTCAATTCTTCAACACTAGCCTTATTGAAAAAGCATTGAAGTGTTAATTGATCCGTTTGAAGCTCTTCTGGTGAGGAATTGGAGTTGATGTATAATTTCTCATCTTCTATCTTGGACAGATTAATGCCACCTATCTTTTGGGTTTCCGGAGACTTAGCGATTTTCATGCACAACTCCTTGGGGGATACAATGGATTTTGAAGCCCAGTAGTTGGAGCACTGGCAATCTGGGTCCAGAGCCTCCAATTTCTATATAATAAGAAATAAAATCAGATTACAAGTGAAATTTAACAGAGCATAAAGATATCCTAAATATAAGGTGGTGCAAATACAACAAATTTCTTGTTTAAAATAAACATTGAGGCCGACGAAGCCCAAAAAGAAACATTTTCCCTAACACTAATTAAGCCCTGGTACCAACTAAAGAGAATGATGAAAATAAATTAATATATAAAGTTCAAGTCAGTTTACCCGAATTATGTTGGGTGAGGTGAAGCCAAACATCTCAAACCCATTGACAGGTTCAGGTGCTGCTGCAATGCTTGAAACCAGTAGCCGAGAGATCTCTGCATCAAGCCTCTCTTTAATCAGAATCCAGCACTGATTTGGGGAGGCTCCAGTAAAGCAAATATCTTGGCTCTCTCCCTCCAGGGTCACCTAACAAAGATCATTTTAGTTAGTACAAGAGAACGGAATCTGGGATTTACATACACTGGAAAAATTTAGCATTTGTGTGTATCATCTTTTAACTCACTGACAGTCTCATAGTTAGGTATATGATTAGTTGTCTAGTAATTTTGCTTTTGTTGTTCTTGATCATAGTGTCTTTCTCACTCTCTTTTTACAATCTCTTTTAGTCTTTCTCTTACTGATGGTTCACAAAAGAAGAACGATTTAGGCCTGTAAACATAGTGGGATAATTGACATAGTAGTTGATGGATCAGAAGGATGAATAACACTTATCTTAAGACCAAATGGTACTTACTGGCGAAACCCTAAAGCACTTTTGTCCATGCACTAGTGCTAGTGGTTTTCAAAAAGCATAAAATAAAAATGTTTTCCTTGTTCTTTGTTCATAAATTCAGACGCAGGGCTGACTGGACCAAATTTGCTACCCAACACACTTAAAGCCATCTTCAATAACCTTTATTCATTAAATACTAACAAGACAACCACGTCTACTATGCAAATAGCAACCTATATGGGTAAAATTGCAATACAGCTGAAATACCAACCTTAAATAGAGGGCCCAGAAGTCCAGCATCCAAAATTTCGCAAATATAATTGCATCTCTTTGCCGGATCAATGACACTACGGAACTTTACCCTGCTTTTAAACCCTGCGGATACCCAAATTTTAAAGTTTAAATATAAAATGTAAGATAAAACATATCTGATAAAAGAAAACTAAAAACATTTGAATGTGATCAGGTACCTTTAGTGAATATTGCTTCTTTGCAAGACCAATTATTGCCTCGCATCAGGATACCAATCTGAAGTAGCTCAGCAGCACAATGTGAGGTTGGACCTATGTCAAACCCAAATAATTTGGGGCTTGTTTTACGAATTTGCCTCCCACCTGACTGTGCCAGCTCGGATGAACAAATCAATGACAACGTGGCCCCACAATCAGAGTTTGATCTAGTAAAATCCATATGAGGTTTTGAACCTCTCTCTTCTGTGTTTAAGTTGAACACTTTTGTCTCTTTCTGCGGGAGACTCGTACTAAAATCCGAGTCGATTTCTGCCCATTTCTTTACAGAAGACAGATCACCTTCTAATGCTGACACTAGAATGGTTAACTCCTCCATGTCATACCTAAAAAGAGCAACCCGCTTGCTTGGTTCACATGAGCAGAGAAGTTCAGCATGGTGAAGGCATGCAAATCGGCTCGGGTTGCACTCACACCTGATACTTGAGAAATACAGGTCATAGAAGCACGAAGAGCATTCTCTGTCAGTTGAAGTATTATCAGTACTCTCCATTCTTCTCCATTGGAAATCACTGTTTAAGTTCTTCCTTGCCTTCCTTTCCATTTCAATCCTAGCCTAAGGGAAAAGAAAAAAGAATGGCACTGAAATTGTTAATTTGGAGGTTTTATAACAAGAAGGTCACCACATCTACAGTTGTACTGATACCAGCAAAGAATGTTTTACTAAATTGGTACCGACCAACATGCTAACCACAAATATTAGCATGGCAAGATCGATCCATAGAAGTCCATATAAAAAAGGTATTTCTTATGCATATCACCTTTGGTTTTTAATAGAAAGCAATTCCAAACGTAAAAAAATCATAAAATACACCAAGAAAATTTGAAACTGATGAAATATCAACCCTTTAAAGCTGTTTTTTTGGGCATATACCCTTCAAATTTTGTATTTACAAAAGAACTTTAAAAACAAAAATGTCTGAAAAAGCATATATTACCTTAATTGCCTGGGTGAGAACCCCATTCTTCCCGCACTCAGTCTTCCAGGTACACCTCTCTGTCGAACCGTTTCCTTCATGCACCTGGCCCCCCCAAATTTCCCTCACAGCTGCCTTTGCAACTTCAAGTAACAACTTGTCATGAGAGATAGAAGTCTTTCTCTTTTGATCTCTATACAACTCAACAGCGCATTGACCAGGTGGCAACCAATCAGCAGGTGCCACATTGACAGCCTCGGCACAGTTGAAACCACAATTGAACCCCGAATGGTAAGCACGAGGAAAGGTCAGGACAAACTGGCCTGGCCTCTGTACAGCTCGGTACACCTTTACACCTTCAGATTTTAGCACTGTTGGGGATAGCTGCGTTACCTGAATATACAACATTTCCAAAGCATTTTGAAAATTTAGAAAAATCAAATAGTGAACTATTAGAAGATATGAAATTGTTTCAGAATATTAAAAGGTCTTGTATTATTTAATACAAAAATTTATGAATTTTTTAGAATGTGGGGTTAATATGTAACATTACCAACTCATGCAGAAGATGAGGTTGTTCTTCAAACAATTTTGGTAAGTGCTTTCGCATGGCTTCTTCAAGCTTTGTAGCTTCACTTCCTGCAACTCCATACCACACTTTTGGTTCTCCAAAATGCATATAATTCAATGAATACAAGTGATGGTCCTCCACATGCTATTCAGAAAATACATATATTATCATGATTAATGATGGTGAATTAGAATAAGATATTTATCACTAAAATGAGAGGTGAAATTTTTTGAAATAAGATTCATTTATAAAATGATTTACCCAGCAGAAAGAAGAAAAACACATGCCTACATAAAGCCAAGGCACTACAACACCAGATATTTCTTCTTTTTCGAAAGACAGAATGGATCCAGGTAAACGGGGCAGATTGTTTAGGTTCCAACCCGATAACACATACTTGTCTGACTTGATTGGATAAGAGTTTAATCTTGAACTTGAGCCAGTTTCCTTCAAAAAGCCACTCCCAAATAATACGGTGTCCAAATCCGCACCATAGTGTACCTAAATTAGCAAACACATTTCAATGTAAATCAAATTTTACATTAAATACATTTTCATATACAACAAATATCTTTTACAACCTTGCAGCGGGTGATAAATGTCTAGGGACACCTAAAATTTGGTAAAATTTCACACCTGCTCCTCTGATATTTTAAAGACTACCCATATTACCCCTCTTTTGTTCTTCATGGAGGGAGAGAAACCAGAAAGTGAAGAGTATTGTGGGTCTCTCATGAAGCAAACAGGTAAGGAGGGGCTTAGAAAAAACATTCCCATGTTTCGTCGAGTTATATATACATTATACTTCCAAAGCCTTTTAAATATACAAAAAGATGATATTAAAATTAAATTTTTACTACCTCAATTTCTTCGTCAGCTTCTTCAACTATTCGCCAATATTCTCCTTCTATCTCTTCTACGGAAGGGCTCCACCTCTCCTTTCTCATGTTATTAGTATTATTCTTATCACTATCACTACAACTACCGTCATTTTTATCACTATGACTACAATTAACATCATCCTTTACTCTAAAATGTCTCTCTTTAAATTCGTCAGCAAAATCCTTGAACTCTTCTAAGGTAAAATCTGACCCATTTTGAAAACCGAATTTGTCCTCAGAATCTGATTCATTATCCTCATTCTTATTTTCTGATGAATTTGAATTGTTGTTGTTGTTATTATTGTTTCTCCTTTTATTCATCCCAAATCTGAATCTCTTTCTCCTTCTCTTTCTCCTCTGTAGACGTGTCTTGAGTCGCTTCTTAATGGGCTCACGGTTTTGGAGCTTGTCCACTTGCTGGACCCGGGTTGTGAACTCGACCCGTTCCCAGAAATCTTTCTCTCTTAAGGGGCATGGTGGGGTCCATGTGCTTGGCGGGATAATGGAGCAGATACCATATTTCTCAGCTTGTGGACGTATGCGAGCAATATACCCCAGTGTGTCTCTGAACTCCTGTAAAAGCAGATCAGTGCATCATAAAATATCATGCTAAAATGTACAGTTAGAAAATGTTAATAAGCAACAGCAGTTATAATTAAATGTAATACCTCTTCAGTTGGGGAAAAGACTGGGGCCTCTTCAATTTGAGGTCTGCACCCTTCATCGGGTCGCCATTGTGGATGCTCCTACAAAATATTACCAAAAGAATGAACGTACTGATACCAAGGCCATCCCATTTGATTCTGGTCAATGCTTAATGACTTGATCAAGCACAAAACAGGAAACGCAAATGAATAACAATAATAATAATAAGTACTTAAATATGACTAAAAAAGATAAGAGTCAGATCCCATTCATTTTCAAGAAAGCATAGAACTGGTACGTATAAAAAGTGTAAAAAAAGTGTAATGCCCTCATTCTGTACCTTTTCACGCCTTGACCTTTTTGAGCTTGTTGTGGCATCGTTACTTTGCTTAAGATTTCTCAAAGAAAGATCCTGCAAGAAAATTTCAAACTAATATAAGAAACATATTCTTTACTTGTTCTTAAATTAACTTGGGAAAAACAAGTAAATAACTTTTGTAGGAAAAACGAAAAAGAACCTTTTTAGTTAACTGAAATTCCAATTCATCATCAGAGCTCATGTCAAAGGCACCATAGTAGATGCCACCACCTCTCTGCCTGAAATTCCTTTTTTTAGAATTGTTTGTGTCAACCCGCTCGTCAAACTTTGTCTGACCTGTCGATTCTATTTCAGAGTTGGTACCAGCTTTGATGCAGTCTATCATAACCTCCTCCATTGCTGTTGTATATAGCCTTTTTATTCAAATCCTGCTTAAATATAAAAATATCAATTATTTGGTTCTTCTTAGTCTTTTGCTCAACAATTCAAAATAATAGGCAGTTCACACAAATGCTGGTCCTAATAAGCAGTGCCAATCTACTTGGTGCACAACGGTATCTCTAGATATATATCAAACAAAACAATAACCTAAACGAAATACAATGAATCATGCAAACTACGCTGACAACAATATACATGCTGAGAGTAAAAATCTGGAAGTACCAGTTGTAGTTATCTCTCGATAAGATACCAGTTGCTATTTTTGCTACAGCTAACAATTGCTTAAAGAAAACTACAATAAAAAAAAATTCTACAAAAAGAACTATTTGTAGCACACTAAAGAGTTGAACTATTTGTGGTTTTCTTGATATAGATATATGGAAGATGCAACACGAAGTCACGTATAAATAAGGACTCACTTTTTATGGAAACAATCAGATACTTCTATTTAAAGCTTTTTCTGGGTTGTCAAAATTAACTCCTTTTTAGACTTTTTACAGGAAAATACAAATCCCAAGCATTGTGAATTAAAAGACAATCTTTTCTGGTGGCTAATATTTAATACCCAGATTAGATCTAGGGTAAGTAAAGTCAAAACACAAATAAAAAAAACAAATATCAGATAACTATAGCGAGATGTCCGACTGTTGTAATGTATGCAAGACAGGCTGTTTTCTGCTAAGACTCAACAAGAAAAGAAATAGCTTATTACAACATATTTGCAAACATATCAGAATAACTAGACAAAAAGACAAAACCTAAATTCAGAAGGTTCACAATACATAAGCATTTTGCTAATCAAAAGGGTCAAAAGCATTAAAATGGGTTAAAAGGACATCCAGTAAGCCGATTGCTGATATGATATTTAAATTAGTACAATGATATCCTAATAGTTTTAAAAATTACATAGAGACTAAGCAAAGCAATTAGTAAACTTCTTCAAAGAACAAAAAAAATCTTAACTGAAACAACAGTGCAGGAAGCCGTCATTTATGAAAAGAACAATTATTCATAAAATTAGGCTAAATAAAACCTGAAATATAAATCTTTTTGAAAAAGTTACACAGAGTAATAAACCAGGAAACATTAAGGCCATCCCTAACTTCATTGAATCAGAAAAGATGGAGAAACCCAGATGTACGAACCGTAACAACAAATAGGATCCCAGTTCCCACAAAAGAACCTAATTGCCAACCTTTCAACCTATAATCTAAGACAAACTTCAAATTATACCATTTTATTTTTAAAAAGTTCTCAAATATTCAAAATTCCAGTATAAAAGGTAGAATTTCTGATAATTGGATTGAGGAACCCGTAATCATTTAAACTACTTGTAGAGTATGCCCATAATTATACTACTTGCAACAAAATGGATATTTTCTTTAACTATAACTGTTTTATTATTATAGACAAATGCACGGACGGCTAAACTGATAAACTTCAATTTAAAATAATAAAAAACAATACTGATCAAACAGAAAGAAAGAAACTACTGTGTAGAATTGTGAAAATTAACCAATGAAACAGCAAATAAATACCAAATCTAGAAATTGTTGAAAAAAAATATATACCACCTGACAAAACCTTTAAGCATATTTTAACCTGACGCCAGATCAGAGATCCAAATGCAAATTATGCCCAACTACAACGCACATCAGTAGTAAATACCTTGAATAACTTTTTTCCAAAACCTAATGTTTTGAAACTACAGATCTACGGCCTGTCATCTCAAAATATACTATATTACGAAATTAGCACAATAGAGTCAATACCGAGATAATTGATGTATAAGGAATCAAACAGGAATTACCAGCCTAAATAATAAGTACCTTAACTCATCTAACAATGTGTTTGATCCAATTCAAATAACATGCAACAACTGTACCAGGCAGAGATTTAACAGACTAAACAAATAGTAATTCAAAATAAATTGGGGAGGAAACATCGGTACAAATCTGACCTTTTCACAGAATTGGAAGTTTGAAACGAAGCACCAGGAAAAGCCCAAGGCTTGAAACGGTGCCTTATTTTATAAAGGCAATTACGAGAAGAGACAAACTCTCTCTCCTCGACTCTCTGTTTCTATGTATTAGGCGTTTGTTTCTTTTTTTGAAGGATGCTACAATTTGATTTTTCTTTAAATTATTTGGCTAATTATAGGAGCCCTTATATGTGCCAGTTAACCGCTCGCGCGATAAGAGAGACGGGGTCAAACAAACGGAACACAGGGGGGAGCCGGGAGGGGTGCGTATCCTCTGAGATATCTCAATTTTTGCGTGACCAACGTGTCCGGTGTCTATTCGGAAACCGTAGGGGGTCAGTATTATTTGAGCTTTGAGATTCGTGCAGAATGTATTTGAACGATTGACATATTCCAAAAAGTCACGCAAAGTTTGAGATATCTCAGAGGATGCGAATTCAGCCGGGAGCACACAAAAGCACGAATTCGGATCTCTAAAGTAACTCACATTTTATGTTTTAATCAAGACCATCCGATCTGTTTTACACTAATATTTAAGGGCCCTGGGCGTTCCAGCACGGATCGAACTGGTTCGAATTTCTGATTGGACGGTCTGGATCAAAACTCAAAAATTGAATTACTTTAGGGATTCGGACTCCAAAAACACAACCCTCTATGAGGCTTTAACTGAAACCCGAATGCAACCAATAAAAGAGAGAGAACTCATTTTTTTAATGTCGTAGATTTGGATTTTGTGTGGCCCAGATTCCTGAAGCTAGCTGTAAATTTTCTTTCTATCTAAAGCATTTTCTAATCCGGTCACAAAGAAGATTGTATTTCTTGATATATTTTATTATTCATAATTTATAATTAGAAAACGGTTATTTTATTAACATGTCTTTCTTAGTGCAGCGCATTCTTTATGACAATATAATGTTTTGTTAGGTAGTATAAAATTTTCAATGAAGAACCTCCAAATTTTTTAATGTGATCATTGTTGTCTTAATTTTTAAACATTAAAATAAATAATAGACATATTTTTTTTCTAATAATTCTATTACAAATTAAAAAATTTAGAAAATATTGAGACTAAGACTAACACATTTAATTTAAGGGTTTCCATGATAACAACATCATCATATGTAAATAGCACGTTTTCTTCTACATTTTTCATTTTTTTTTTCATTTGGTAAATTAAAGTATCGATATGATCATTGGCGGAATCAATTTTTGTTTTTTGTTTTTTTCTATTGGGACACAATTTGTGTAAACTTCAATGTAATAACTAAAAAGCATGCATGAAATTGGAAGACAGTTTCAAATAAGAGAAAATACTTTTATTTGACTCTATATAAATAGAAATATTTTTTTTATTATAGATGTGCATAATTAATACTTGCCATATTCATTATACCCTATTTTTAAAACTTGCAACCTTTTGAACTTTGTAGAGTATTTTGATTGTTAAAATATAAATTTGTTAAAAAAAAATAGTAATTTTAAATGATATAATAAAATGAATGCATGTTATTACATAGTGACGTATGTCATAAGATTTCAAAATATAGAACTCTTTTAGGGAACCTAATGTATATAAAACTTATTACAATTTTCACAAGTTTCTTGTGTATTTTATTAGTATTTTCAATATTTATTTTATGGAATACACTGTTTTATATATCTTTCAATATGTTTGTCTTATATATCTATGCATATTTGATGAAAATCTAATTTACAGCTAAATCAGCACAACACATTGCGCATGATGCAGGTAAAACAAAGAAACCTTTGCTCTGCATAGAATGCTGTACAGGCCTGAAAAACAGAAGTTCCCTATTTAGATGCCTTCAATTTCCTTCATGTCCCTAGGGTTTCATTATTTATAGATAAAATTGCTAACTGTCGCCAGGCGCCAGCATCTAAATAACCTCGGTGTTTGACCAAGGCAGGTGCAGCATGACTGCCTGAGTCGTATCCTCTGAGATATCTCAATTTTTGCGTGACCGACGTGTTCGGTGCCTATTCAGGGATAGCGAAGTGGGCTAGTATTATTTTTACCTTGAGATCCGTGTAAAACTATTTAAACAGTTCAGATTTTTCCTAAAGTCATGCAAAGTTTGAGGTATCTCAGAGGATGCGATCGAATTCGTGCAGCCTCAGGTGAAGTTTCAAGAGTATAGTAAAGTTCCATTATACGTGTAATAATGCAAACCTTGCGTCAATTTTGGACTTATTGACACGTGGTTTTGGGTAGAGTTAATACCGCTCAATGGAATAATTCGTGCTAATTTTTATGATAAACAGTAATTATCATGACGTGAGGAGAATTTTCAATCAATTTTACAGTTGTCCAAAATGTATTTTTCGAAGACATATAAACATGAATATGATTATCATAGTATCATGCATTGTTCTTGCCCTTTTTTATGTCAAATTAATTCAAATTATGCAGTTTTATTTCAAGGGTGTGTTATTGCTATCATAAATCGTTTCAATGTTGACATGTTTCTGGGGGTGCTTGGTGGATATTAATTTATAGTGTTTGGAGGATTTTTTTTTTCCCTTTTTTTTTGGTTGCATTTACTTCTTGGACCGAAATTTTTATTAATAGAAAATTAAAAAAAATATATTGACAATAGAGAAGTAGTTTTTGAAAATTCAATATCTAAGAAAAACGTGATGGTCTATAACGTCCTATTAATCGAAATCTGATCAGCGAAATAATGTTACAAAAAAAGTATGAATATTATAGTTAAGAACATCCAGATACAACATTCCATTTTTGTTCTGGCACTATTTCGTTAGTTAGCGATAATCTAATTTTGCTAATTAGGATGTTGTTGTCTATAACGTCCAGAGATATAGACTATCACATTTTTTTTAGATATTGAATTTTCAAAAACTTCTTCTCTATTGTTAATATATTTTTTTATTTTTCTATTATTAAAATTTTTGGCTACTTGAACTACTGAATGGTGATCCTTGGCTCCTAGCACATTGCGGACAATATATGGTCCAAAATTATGTGAAGACATTTAAAGCTATGAGGCTCAAATTACATATCAAGTCATTTGTTAAAAAAGGAAAAAGCAACATCACTTCGGAAAAATATTATTTGTACCATGCTTTTTTGACAGACATAAAAGTGGGTGTAGTATCACGAATTCACATCCTCTCTATTAATGCACAAGGGAATCTTTTACATTAATTAATCCGGATCATTCGTTTTTACTTCGCACGAATCTCGAAGCCCAATAATACTGTCCCTATGTACCCTGAAATTCAAACCGGTTGAGATTTAATCTCAAATCGTAAAGTAAGGCCCATCTTCTATAGTAATAGAGAGAATACGGATTCGTAGTATCACACATATCCTTTCACAACATATACTATGGAAGATAAACAATTTTTTTAATTGACATGTAGAATATCTGATACATAAGAAAAAAAAAAGGTTTTCCATTTTAAATTTTAAATTTTGTTGATTATTATTTTGGTGCATTAAAAACGAGTCAATCGATTCCCCATCTTGAGAATCCTAAATAGGAGGCTTAATTGTTTAAAAATTGGCTAAGAAGCACAAGGACGTGATTAGCATTAGAGATATAATTCTTCTTCAGTGTTGTGATCAGGAATAGACTACGAAAACATGATAAATTGAGACCAAATTTCAGAATATAACATAATTGTATAATTATTTTAAATTCAAACGTATTTTTTATAATTTTATTCTAAAAAATGAAAAAATAATTACATTTAAAAATGGGACAATAATTCAGGAAAATAGTATATTTTAAAATTACTCAGAGCATAGATAAACATGCAACACAGATAAAGTAATATAATTGAAAGAAATTTTTATGGATTTGTCAAATAAATGACTTCGCTCTTTCAATCATACTAAAAATTGATTGTGGATTTGCGAAATAAATGATTTCGTGCTTTCAATCATTCTAAAAGTTGGTTGTGGACAATATCTCTCTATTTTTATATTAAGCATGCAGATGTCTTGATCCGTAACAGTTATGATTAAAAGATGATTAATCAAATAGTTTATTTTTTTTCTAATTCAATACATTTTTTTATGTTTTTTTACATATAGAAGTCTAAATTTATTTATACACATATTCGCCACACATACTACACATCATCTGATTATAATTGCATTGAATAGACTTAGATATTTTTGAAAAAACTATTGATGTCATACTATTTTTGGTCTGTTAATATTGTTATAATTTGCCCGTTCGTTATTAAGTATTTATTTGTGTTCTTTCAAAATCATCCAACTCTTCATCTCGATTGGAAGACAATTTAATTTTCAATTTTCAATTGAGATCCTGACATACATAAAATTTGAAAATCAGCACATTATTTCTGTTTGTCATAATAAATTAGAGATAGGAGTAGGTCTGATGGCCATCGGACCTACTTTTAGGTTCGATGAGCTCTAACACCATACAATTATTATTGAGATTTGTGCGCAAGGAAATTGAAAAATACTTGCACGGATTTTAATGATTTGCACGAATCTTGATGCAGATCTAATGGTCATTTCACCCATCGAAAAAGGTAGGTCCGATGGGCATCGGAACTACTCTCAAGTCAATAAATTATACATCCATTTCATTCATAAAAGACGAATTTGATTGCATCAGTTTAAAAAGATGTATCACTTGACAATTATTTATCTCGATAAATACTTATGGAAATTATAAAAAATATTAACTTAGTTGTGAGATTGGATGTCATGGAATTTCTATGTGGTCTGCATATTATGCCTATAAAATATTATAAGATTTAGTACATATTTTATCGTTCATCAATTAATAAGGCTGTTTTACAAATGAAGTCATATTATTACTAATTGAATAAACATATTTCATACATTGATTCATTGATTTGGTCAGATTTGGTCAGAATATGTGGTCATGGAATTTTCAAACTAATGCAATAGATGCAGATATTTTATTAGACAACATGCTGGGAGGATATTTTTTTTTACTAAGAATTGTGATGTGTCAATCTGATAATGAGATGTTTCCTTTGAAGTTTACACGAAAGTAATTTTCTATTCATCTAAATTTTGTGATGACAATCAATAAATTACAAGGACAAACAATTTCTAATGTCGGCATCTATTTATCTGAGCATGTTTTTTCGCATGATCAATTATATGACGCATTGTTAAGAGGCATATCACGACGTATAACAAAATTCACACTAAAACGGAAAGAGGAAATTAATGTTTTAGGAGTGTATACCGAAAATATAGTTTACCGGAAGGTCTTGAGCAAAAAATAAAATAGGAACCATATACATTTAACATTTCTAATTTTATTATATGTTTTCAATTGTAGTAATTGAATATTTGTTTTCTCTTCAACATTTATAAGATTTATAATATAGTTGCTATAGTGATATCTTCAATTTGCACTAAGTTGACGTTATTTCTAATTGAACTGTATTATAGTAATTGACTTTTTATTTATAATTTGGATTTAGAACCAATCTATTTTAATATCATTCATAAATATTATTGAATAATTATTATTTTTATTGATCTATTTTTTAATGAAAATATGTTATTTTTTATGAGGTTTTTTTCTTATCTCATTGTTGCAATGTACATACACGGTATTAATATTTTAAAACTGATGAGAGCATAGATAAACATGCAACACAAATAAAGAAACATAATTGAAATATTTTTTTTATATTTAATCGTATGATTTGCGGTAAACGACTTCGCCCTTCCAATCATCCTAAAATTTCTTATCCAGTACCCTTTATTTTATTTTCTGATTTCTGATATCAGCATTCAGCAAACCTAATCCAAGAATTAGATAAGCTACCGACGTCTCCAGTATTTTATAAATGGAGAGGACCTGGTTGACAGGAGCAGCAAGGAAAAATACAGAAGCGAGGGAAATTCATTCCGTGTATTCTCGGTAAACAAAAGGCGGTTACATGCGTCAGAACTCGGAAGAATACCGTGGGCCCACACACCAAGCGTTTAAGATTCGTGCAATCTTCTCAAGATAGTTTCCTTTAAGATATTTTCCGTGTATTCTTCGAAACTTTCTAAGTTAGGATCCGAAACAGCTATTGGATCGTCTGTGACGAACCTCTATGTAAACATTAATGTGACACTAGGTTAATTAGCATGTAAACAGATGTAATATCAGCTACCTTGCTAAAAATCAGTCATTCAATACTTTATAAATCATTTAGAAAAATGATTAATGTTTAACAGTGAGAATATAATTGTGCAGAAATTGGCCATACAAATTATAACGTGGCAACTAAAACAAAGGAATTTCAGTTCCTAACTTGGGAAACGGGACAGACCGTACTGAAATAAATTATAAAAAAAGAAAGGAAAGGGAAGAGAGAACAACAAAGAAGCAACCTCACAAGTCACAGTCACATAGGTGAAATTTTCTTTTGATATTGTCGTAATGGTAGAAATTAAGGCCCATTTATAATTACCAAGAAAATGAAGGCCCGTCTATTAGATTTTCCAGAAGCCCAAAATATTTTTTTAAAAGAAAATGCATACTCATTTTAAGCTCGAAAGAAAAATTGAAGCACTGTTACTCTCGGCCTGCGAACTGAGCATAATGCTGGAAAAATAACTGAGCACCTAACGGTCAGAATTCGAATTCAACAATTTCCAAATTTCAGATGGCAGCCACAGAGCCACTGCCAACTCTTAAAAAAAAAAAAAATTCCAAATTTGTTTATGTGCAATTAAATACAATAACTACAAACATATCCAGAAAACAATGGCATGTTCTACTCGATATCGAAGGAGAAACACATTTCATTACATGAAATTACTCGAAATCGGAATCCTTAAGTTATGGATAGTGTCGGAATTTATTCGTTTAATTATGTGATAAATTTTTGGAATGAAGATGAAGACATGTTCAAATGTGAAAAGATTTCTCGTGATTAAGAAGACGCTTTTGATGCGGTATATACATATGGAACCTGTATGTTCTCGATTTCTTTCAACTATACAAGATCATAATCTCTAAGGACATGTTCGTGCGATTTACTGTTCACGTGGGAAAATAAAATTTAGTTCAATTGATTTTTTTTTCCCACGTGAACAGTAAATCATAGTTCAAATTGGACATGTTCCTATGCCAATTCTCATTCCTTGAGGGAGACCGAACATCCCCTAAGATTGTGTGTAGATTAAATTTGGGTAAATATATGTATTATTTCCTACAAAGTAGCATGCTATCTGATATTCAATAACAAATTCCAATTTTTTTTTTTAAATATTTTTTATCTCGTTAAGCATAGATAAAATTAACAATAGGATTCTTATCAATTAATAAATCTAAAATTATATTAATTTACTATTGTATTTTCTTATTTTTGACTAAAAAAATCTATTTAGTTCATAAATTTTGAATTATTTTTAAAATATATTATTTACATACTATTCATACGCTATGCATTATATAATTGAGAACTACATTTCAAAATATTGCCTTAAATTCGGACCCTTTCATACACTTTACATTCTCTCTGACGATACAATCAATGTAAGTATATCATTATCATCATTAACAAAATTCAGATTAATTCCAAGTCCAAATCAAATGGTATTTGGCTTCTAGTAACATTGCCTAATAATGCCACCTGTTAAGAAATAAAAGGTGTATATACTTGTCAGGATAATAAAATTTGCTTTGATATTTTTTTAATAGAAAAAGACTATTTTAAATATGAATGTTGATGTAACCCGGAAAACAATTTATATTTTTAGATTTCAATGATAAAATCAATTTTTCTAACTTTAAATATTCACGAAAAGTTTTATTTTTTTTGTCGATTTTTATATTCGCGATCTCTCACGTAGAGAGTATTGACTTGGTTACTAGACTAAAAATTGATTATTCGAAATTGAAACTAATTGACTTAAACTAAATTTGTAATTTCTTTTTTTTATCCTGCATTTAAAATTATACTCTTTTAACTAATCAGGAACTGGTTTCAGACATATTTTAATAAAGTAAATATTTCAATGGGAATTTCAGTTTTAGTTCGTTAAGCTATCAAGCATGATTTAATTACAGAATATGACCCTTTAAAATATGAATTTTGGTTTAATCATGAAAACAGTTGTCTTAGACTGATTTTACCATCTTTTCGTTTATTTTCTAATATGTTCTTCTTCTGAATCATGCATTTTACCCCTTAACTAATATGAGCAACTTGATTGCACATATTACCTCAAATAAATGTTTTGATGTGGATTTCAAATTTAGTTTGCTCATCTAATTTATCAATCAATTCTAAAAAAAAAATATCGAATTATTTTGATGACTTTCAGAACTAGGAGTGCACAAAAAGCTCGTAGTTTGTGATTCGATTGAGTTCAATTTGAAAAAAAAAATTCGGTTTGAAACAAATCAAACTAGTTCAGTTCTGAAACAAATCAAACCCAGTTCGGTTCAAATCGAACTCAAACTAAGTGTGGCTTAGTTTGAAACTCTTCTTTTTAGTTCTAAACCATGCTTCAATTTTGAACCAGTTCGGTTCGAATTGCACTGAATCAAATTCAAACTCTTCTTCTCAGTTCGAAACCCTGCTTCAATTTCGAACCAGTTCGGTTCGAAATTGGTTCGAACTGGATTAACTTTGATTCGTTTGCAGCCCTGTTGAAAACTACATACATGATACAAAAAAAATCTTAATGATCTTGGTAACAAATTTTTAATTACTTACTTGATTTTATGTCCTAATTTATCTGAATTTTATTTGAATTTGTTCTAATAAAAAAAAAATACTCATACACAAAATGTCACTACTAGCTATTGTACTTGAATGCTAAAAAAAGTACCAAATGAACTAGCATAATGAAGTTGACCATCAAAAGAATTGATGTAATTAATTCTATGCCTTGTCAGCATGATGTGCCCCAAATTATTCTTTTAAGTGATGAGATGGAGAGTAAAAAAAGAAAGAAACGCACGAATGGAACTGAAAATGATGATTTCCAAATTATACCTCGATTAAGTCAAAAAATTTGACTTTAGAATTTTGATCTTGCGTATTTGACAAATCAATCTCCTTTCCAGTTAGCTAAACTGTATCTTTCGATCTATCGCTCTTCGCCTAACCAATACAATCCGTAATAAATAAATAAATAAATAAAATTATATCTGATGTATCCCTGAAAAACTTCAAAATATCTTGTAGATGCCTACAAAAAGAGGAAAAAGCCAACAAATTCCTCTATGATATTTTCTTTAAAGAAAAACCCAATCCAACCTTTCTGGTGAATTATTTCCCCTAAAAAATTAACATGTTGTTGACAAGTAGAGGCGGAGTCAAACTTTCAAATTATGAGGATCACATGTGAATGGAGGTCAATCAGGGGGTTGCCTCCTCCTGGATTTTGAGTTTTAGTGGAGATCTATCAGTCCTGAGTCCTGATCTTTGTCTCACCCTGAAAATTTTTTGTCCCTCTCTAGATGTTTGATTTATAATTTTGGTTAAAGTTAGGGTTAAAATTGAAATACATTTGTTGAATTTTGATTAGTAATTAGAATTATAAGTTAGAGCATTAGAAATTACAAGTCAAAGCATTGAAAAGTATAAATTAAAGAATTGTTTTTGTCGAGTACTCAATTAGTTAATATATTTAAATAGCTATTTAAACCCGATTCAAAAATTTTGAATCCGCCCCTGAGGTCAATTATATAAAAATTTGATTCTGCGAATGAAATCAATTTTACAATATATATTATACTCTAAACTATATAAAAAATTACTCATAAGCACAATTTTTTTAAAAATAAATAGAGGTCAATAGATCCATAAATTGTTAATGCCTCCGCCCCCGGCTGAGAAGTAATTATTTAAAAATGAAAATCGAAAGGGAAAATAGGTAATGTGGTCCGGGGTGAGGATTAATTCTTTAATAGTGATTGCATCATAATTCTGAGATTTTGTGAGTCCTAGAATGAAAAACCGTTTATTATATATTATTATTTAAGAAGGAATACATTTGGCATTGACATAGTATTATATACTATACGAATTTTTTGAATCTAGTACTATGGCCTAATGGCTAAAGTACACCTCACCTTGACAATACGGACTTTTCGAACTTTGACCAGAATTTTGAATAAAGCACTTGCAGTATATACCTTTAATAAAATTAAAATAATAATATGTTCATGCCTATTCACTTTGTTGGAAGATTTGGTAGATTAGCTTTGTTTCCTGCTGAGCACTCGAATGCTGACTCATAACAAAATAAAATTAATAAGTTAAATTATTGTTTGAAGTATGATCACAGCAGTTAAAAGTTTACTTTTTTGTCCTGGAAGAAAAAAAAATGCAAAACTGTTAGTCTGAAAACATGCCGCCTGACAGCTCTCTTTAATAATAGTTGCATCTATGCAAATTGATTTTTTCAATCCTCTTATAAATATGTTCTTGGGTCTCATTTAAAAATTTTAAAACACTAGTGTGAAAACCTGTGAAATTACATGAAACTGAAATGCCATTTCGGTCTAAAAAAATTGGCTGACCAAAAAAAACATATATTTTTTTAATTATGGTTTATAAAAAAAACAAATCCATTTCACGAGGAAAAACATATTAAACATTTGTGTCAATTTCTGGAATTAAAATTTACTTACTAATCTCTTGGATTTTCTTCTTCTTATTAGAAAGCAGTCTCTTTTATTTTACATTTCCAATGATTCATATTCACATGAATATGTAATTGAAAAGGACATAACAGGTGGAATTTCAGAGGGTTTTAATATACAACGGACTTAACATAGAATACAAAATCCTCTTGTTGAATTTTTCACATGAATTAATTATTTTTACTAGACTTAACATGTCTCTATCTCCATCTGTCCTGTGCTTCATTTGTCTTCTCTTCAAAAACAACTTATCCACATATATAAAATTAATCCAATATTTAATTTAAGTATCAATTTCACTAGGTTGGTTTCAGAGAGACACTAACGTTGCTCTCCAATGATCCAATTAAAAATCATAGAAATGACCTATCAATTTCATGAAATATACATAATTAAAAATAGTTTTCACGGATGAAAACAATTAACAAAAAAAATGAAATGTGTGCTCCAATAATTCACAGCCGGTAAATGGGCTTGTTGTATCGTTTTCTATCAACAATTGCACTACTTGCTGGTTTTAATTATCCAGAAAAACAGTATTTCTAGGCAGAAATGTTGTCAAATTCATGCATCTTAGAACAACATGACAAAAAAGTAGCTATCAGTTGGGATAAGTGATAGTAAAGGGGGCTTTCGGCTGAAATGGTTCAAGTTGGGACATCATTACTATCAGAAACTGAGGCGGTACCAAATTGACACCGTTCTTTTATTTTTATTTTGTTTACACTTTAATTTTTATTCTGTTTGATTATGGTATTTGTGATGTGGTTTGATTAGGGGTGAAAACAGTATGGATAATATCTGATTCGTATTCAATCTGTATTTGAAAAATTAGATGTGGATGTTTAATATTTTAATATTCGTGTGTATAAGAATACTGATATGGTTTTACGTTTCAATTATCTGTATTCAAATAGTAGTATCATATATTTTAATATATATTATTATTATGAAAAAAATATGTTATTTACCATTATAATTAGATAAATATTATAAACTTTAGTATTTTTATATTATTTTAATAAATATCCGATTCGATCCGAACTCGTATCCACATCAGTCTGATATCCGCTCTGTATTTGCATCTGAAAAAAAAAAAATATATGGATATAATTTTACCACTATCCGCTCCGTTTTCACCCCTAGGTTTGATAGATGTAGTTTTGTTTTTATTTAATGAAATATTACACTTGACAGCTGATGTTAAGATTTTCAAAAAAAAGATATTATTCTGTTTGGCTCTTTCTCTATTTTTGTTCCTGCCCACTTATTTTTTTTTTTTTAAATGTAGAAATATTTTGCTAAAATGTCTGGTAGCCGTAATGAAATCTCGTACGGAACCAGCGGATAATATTGAATTTTGAATTTCTAAAATTCAACCTCTTGACTTAAATTAAAAGGTTAAACTGATCCGCACTAATATAATGTTATCATGTAATGTAATGTACGGCTTTGACCTGGACTAATTATGCTCTATCATATGTGGTAGAAAAAAACACACCATCTCATAGCTCATATTATATATATTATATAATAATAATATAAGTCCTTTCAATCAAGTTTTGGGTCAAAAAAAAAACACCATCTCATAGCTTTAATTTCAGCAGAATGGGAAATCATAGCTAAATTCATTGGATTAGGCTCTATTCGGCAGCTCCACTGTTTCCGCAGGAAAAAAAAATTCAGTAATTTTTTTTCCCACATGAACAGTAAATTTTAGTTCAATTTCCGTGTCCATGCCTATTCCCAATGACCTGCCAAACAGGTTCTTAATGTCGTTACAACGGTTGATGAGACGAAGAGATATCACAACTAGACTTAAAAATGGAGAACCAATGTATGAGAAGTGTTCAATTTTGGAAGTAGATTGTGATGTTTTCATATGCCTTTAAAAGACAAACATAGAATGAATTGCTTTTCTTTAGTTGGAGACTTGGAGTAGTTGATCAGACTAGTCTTATTTCTATATTTGTAGTTCCCATATAAAGTATCAAACGGCAAATTTTTGTTATACGTGGAGATTATATAACTTCTACTTTTATTGAAAATGTGTTCCTTTTATCAGAAGAGTTTCAATATCACAAGTGTTTTGTAGGGGGGATAATGGAGCAGATACGGAGTGGATAGTTATAAAATTATATTCATATTTTTTTTTTGGAGACGGGTATATATTCACTATTCAAGTTCATAATATTTATCTAATTATAATGGTGAATAACATAATTTTTTTATAATATATATTAAAATATATGGTATATATCTACTATTCGGATACAGATAGTTGAAACGTAAAACTATATCAGTATCTTTAATTATCCACACGGATATTCGGATATCGGATATCAACATCTAAGTTTTCGAATACGGATCGGATATTATCCATACCGTTTTCACCTCTAGTTTTGAGTGCTATAAAATGTCACAATTTATTTTTTAATTATATATCATAATTTGAACTTAAAATCTAAAATCTAAATTGTTGATCTTATTCATTTTCGTTGAAAGATATGTTCATGCAAATTTTGATGACCGTTGAAGTTCATTTTACGCTACATCAAGTAGTAAAAAAAAATGAAGAATCTAGTCAGTCATAACTGTGGTCGATTAATTTTATTATTTTCCAACCACTTGATTGATCGAATATAAAATAAACTCTAAAAAGAATAAAATTATATAGGGACCCAACTCTTATGAAAATAAAAACGAAGAAGATCATAACTCATAAGGTTGAAGGTTGTGATATTTTGTTGTGCAAAAAAGTTATAATATTTAAGCAACCCTCATTTTTTTCTCATTACTGTGACAGCATTGTGATAATTTGAGCATAAACTAATCATGTATTATCTGCCTCTTTTTTAGAGGAAGATATATATATATATTGACATTCGATTTTTTTTTTGGAGGGAGGGAATTCAGATCCAATGAAGTAACTTAATTTTTGGATTTTAGGTCGAGACCGTCCGATTCGAATCCGCGACAATCTATTCAGAAGTGGAGCACACACATTCGAGCGATGGATTCGAATTTCAAGACGATCTCGAGCGACGGATTCAAATCGGATGGTCCGATCCAAAATCCAAACATTGAGGGCGTGTTCAGCTGCCACTGTTCTCGTGGGGAAAAAAATTCACTCAAGGCCTGTTCGGCGGGTCATTGAGAATGGGCATGGGCACGGAAATTTAACTAAAAAATACTGTTCATGTGGGAAAAAAAAATTCAGTTCGAGCCTGTTCGAC
This sequence comes from Carex arenaria, assembly GCA_964058825.1. Lineage (NCBI taxonomy): Eukaryota > Viridiplantae > Streptophyta > Magnoliopsida > Poales > Cyperaceae > Carex > Carex arenaria. Next base: position 46,228 of record CAXKVW010001082.1, read on the forward strand.
TGCCATCCCGGGTGTTACTGTTCATGCGGGAAAAAAAATTCAACTAAATTTTTTTTCCCGCATGAACAGTAACCCACTGTTTACTATTCACCCGTTCCTGTGTCCATTCCCGTTCCCGGGCTGCAGCCGAACAGGCCCTTCTTTTTTTTTCCCGCGGGAACAGTGAAGTGGCCGAACACGCCCTCAGAATGATTTTTTTTTTCCCACGAGAATAGTGTCTCGGCTATTCAAATTGGACCCGAACCCGAACCCATTCTCGTTCCCACTTGACAACCGAATGCGCCCTGAGTAACTTTAGGGGATCAGGAACCGGGGGGAGTACGTAGAACAAGCCAATTAACTACCACGACCGTTTCTTAATTTATATAACATTTGCTTAACGCGTTACAGAATCATTTTTTGTTCAAAGATTAGAAATAGGAACATTTTTCAGTCAAATTATAAATTAAGAATTCTACAACTTACAGAGACATGAAGCATAGGTTAAACAATTCTTCCAATAACTATTTGCTTCTCGACAATAATAGTATTTTTTTTTTTTTTTGTGAAGGAGTTCCTATCTCTGTTCTCCCCGTGTTCTTTTGTCCTTTGTCTATTCTTTTATTTCCTCCTTTTAATCTTTATTTAAATAGTATATATTTTTTTTCTAAGTGTCTCCTCCATTTATTAAAATAACAAAACGACCATTACAATACTTTATTTTAATAGTAATGATGATGACAATATTAAGCTCTATCAATTCTAGAACTATCTTACTCTGAAAATATATTTTTATTGAAGAAAACTGTCCTATAATATAAGTTGACTTGTGCTCCTATTAATACTAATTGCCATTAACTTCTTACTCTACCCAACCTCCAACCAAACTATTTCTAGATCTCTTTTAATAAAACCTTCCTCCTCCTCTCTCTCTGTGACCCCCCCCCCCCCCCCCCCCCCCTCCAAAAAAATATGGGCTCAATAAGCATGATGGAAGCCCGGATGCCTCCGGGATTTCGCTTCCACCCGCGAGATGACGAGCTTGTTCTAGATTACCTCTTGTTTAAACTCACTGGTGGTAACAACTCCAGCCTCTATTATTGCCCCATGATGATAGATGTAGACCTCAACAAGTGTGAGCCATGGGATCTCCCTGGTAAATACAACTAACTAATTCCCAAATTTTTTTTTTTTTTTTTTCAAATCTTATATATGGATTTCTATGGTAACGCTTGCTTTGAGTTTAAATTAAAGTGAAATATCTATTGCACTAGAAAGTAATTAATACATAGTTATTGTTGCATCTTTGCACTTCTAAGTGACCTTAGACATATATAGGTGATCCCTATTTTGTTTCTCTTTAATTTATTTTATTAATTCCTACTTGAGTTCTATAGTTCAATAGTTGACGTTTATATATTGCTTTAAGAATTCTCTGGTTAGTGTTTGTTTGAGTTTGACCTTTAGAAGGTACAAGCTCTATTAATTTGAAAGTACTAGTCCTTTAAATTAATTTCTACTTGGTTATGGGATCCTTTAGCATGAATCATGCGTGCATGCATGTCTAGTTTCTAATGTTTTTGTTGTGCTTCAAAGTGATCTTGATTTTTGGAGATGTTATTATTCTTCATCCACACATTTGTGAGATTTAAAAACACCCAAAAAAAAAAATCATTCTGTGAGATTCTGTTTCCTAACTACTAAGGGAGGCTTGAATATTTATATATAATATTCCTTTCTGTATATATATTATCAATTGTACATTTGTTCATCTTTTAAATGCACTGAAGTTTGCTTTTGTTTTGCATTAAAAAAATTTCAAGCAAGTACCTATATACGTAGCATTTGCACTTTTGAAAATAGCAACAGTTGCACTAATAAAAAACATTATTTTATTTAAGATCTGATGCAGCAGAGTAAAAGTTTTAAATAAAACTAATAATTATCAACGATTACTTCCAATTGTTTTCGAACTAAATTAAACCAGGCTTACAATAATTTCCACCTTTGTTATTTTACAGTATAATTAAACTTTGAACGATGTAGAAATATTTAAACAAATTTCAGTATGAAAAGTTAATATGAGTTCCTTTTCAGAAAAAAAAAATTACTTTATTTGAAAAATAGCCGGACAATTCACAATATGTACTTCTTATATATGTTTGTACTCCCTAATTATATTATATGAGGAATAATACATATATATATCTAGCACCTGAATTCATTCCTAAATAATTTTTCATTTGTCAATCCAAACAGTCAAGAGAGTAGGTCGTGCTCAAATTTTTTTTGTTTTGGCATCATTATCCACAGATTCTATTATATTCAAATACAACAAGACTCAACTACTTTGGTATTTTCATTTTTGTATAGTTTATGTTATTAGACACTTATTTGTTAATTTATCTTGCTTTTGTGCGAATAAAAAAATAAAAAGATGAACATGAAACTATGGGACTTCTTAAAACATCAAGTTCATAAAATATATAGAGGCCTGAATCAGGACTAGTTTGGGCTATATTGTTACCGAAATGTTTATAATTAAATTTTTAACTCAGAACATCCTCTTGTCAAGAGTCAAGAAATTAAAGCTTTTGTTTGAAACTAGATAATCAAAATACCTATACATAAAGCAAAGATGGCCAAAAAATTTACAATGTAAGACTATCTTTATGCGTCAAGATTTCAAGCTTCTTCATATTCCTTTGATATATAGTAACCCCTTTTTATATTAATTTGGACCTGATTTTTATTTTTCTCATTAATATGCTATTAGGCCATTGTGCTTGCATGTTATATGTAGTCATTAATTACATGCAGCCCCCCTTTCTCTTTAAACTTCGTTTTCATGAAAAAATTGCAAACTTCATTTGTGTTGTGACTTGCCTTTATGGTTTGTACATGTCTGTTTTCTGTGTGAAATAAATATGGCGTGCAATATTGACATGCCCACATGTTTAATGCCTTTTCTGTTATGAAAGAGAACAATACCCACAAGTATTGCCCATCTTTTTCTGGCATTTTCGTCATCTCATAACAAAAACATTCATTCTCTTTGCCTAACTTTAGTTTGGCACTTCCATGCACATCCCTCTTGAAATAACCGCCTTAACCAGAAACCTGCATCAACAACTAGGGGTGCAAACGGATCAGATAATATCCAACCGTATCCAGATCTGTATCTGAAAATTTGATATAGATATCCAATATTCGAATATCAGTGCTGATACGGATACGGATATGGTTTTGAATTTTAATTATCCGTATCCGAATAGTATATATATACCATATAGTTTAATATATATTATGAAAATATTTATTTATATATTTACGGATATCCGATATCCGATCCGTATCCGATCCGTTTGCACCCCTATGACAACAACGGTACTGCTTGAACAAAATTATAATTATACACACAAAAATAACAATTAATAATGCCTTCAAATATTTTATCATGCCGGCTGGTTCCGGATAACATTTTGAAATATTATTAAAAAAAAAAGGTATTTAGAACTAGTCGTATTTATTTATTTTAAACGAAATGATTTATTTATTTATATTATAATAGTGTTTCGTTGTTCCAGTTATTTTTTTTCTATTAGGAATATTAGTTGATCTATATAAGATGTTATAAATATATTATATATGAAGCTATGATGAAAATCATATATTGTAAGATCCAGAGAATAAACATATCTAAACATACATGCACAAAATTAGAACTTGGCCGGGTAGTGGGTCCAAGGCCATATCTAAACATAACACAGAACCAGCTCACTTGCCTCTTTGTAGACAGAAAATTCTTGCTCCTAAAGTTACTGTCTAAAGTGAATTTTGATATTTAAATATTAGATATAATTTTGCTCCAGACCCACTCGCCAGCGACTTTAGGAACAAAAATTTCCTGTCCACAGAGACGCAGGAGATTCGGTTCCAAACATAACTAAAGAAAAATAGGTAAAAAAAAAATTGATGTGAGTTCCTTTCTTTAGAATGTAATTCTTTCATAACAGATCATGACATGTTATTAGTTTAATTAGTTGGGTCACTTTTCTACAAGCTAATCAAGTGTCAGTGTGTCACGATCAAAAATGAATTTGCCTAATAAATTTAGTTGGGTCTAAAATTCAACCCCCAATAAACAACCAAAAGTATGAAACGACAAAAAAAAAAAAAACTTCAGAAAAATATGGCGTCGCCCGGGTTCGAACCGGAGACCTTCAGTGTGTTAGACTGACGTGATAACCAACTACACCACGACACCTTCATACCTTCATCAAAAATACTGTAACTTCAGGTTGCTTCTAAACAATAACTTCATTGTTGTACTTGAAAAGAAATTGCATGTGTTGCGGGCAAGGAATGGTTTTTCTTCAGCTTGCGAGACCGCAAGTATGCGACAGGACAACGAACAAATCGAGCAACTCAGTCCGGCTACTGGAAGGCGACGGGAAAAGACCGGCCTGTTAGCAGGAAGGGGCAACTTGTCGGAATGCGAAAGACGCTAGTGTTCTACCAGGGAAGAGCTCCAAAGGGCAAGAAGACTGAATGGGTCATGCATGAGTTCCGCATGGAAGGCGCAGCTGAGCAGCCCAAGTTTTCACATAATAAGGTAGTTAGGTTTTCCATCTTTTGCTTGTTTGTTATGGAAACAAATCTGCGCAGGGTCTCTGCTTGTCCAAATCAAACCATCCATTTGTTTTGAGATTCGTACATAAAAATCAACTGCTTTGAGATTTGTGTATTTCAAAAAATGAATGGTTTGATCTGAAAAAGCAGAACCTTGCGATTTCCAAAGAATCGCAGCAGATTTATTTCCGTTTGTTATAGCACAACTCATGCCAAAGTGATGCATGCTTGCACCTGCTCACAATTTTCTCCTTGGCTTTACTATGCTGGCTGTTAGAAAACATATGAGTCTATGGTACTGTGCATATTATGGATTGATTTGTAATACGGGTTAATATTTCCGTTTTCAAAATCTTAATGGTCGATCCAAACCGTTCAACATGATCCCAGTATGAATATCTACTTGCATGCCGAATATTATATTTTTGAGAATTTTTTTAATTTTTTTTAAGATAGGTAGAAAATCACTTGATCTGAAAATTCTGGACTATCCAAAAACAGTGATTTCCTACCCATTTAAAAAAAAAATTAGTAAAATTTTTTTATAAAATATAAAATTTGGTCTGCAAAGACATATTCACATGAAAATCATTTTGACCAGTTCGGATCTACCGTTAGAATTTTAAAAATGAAAACATTGATCCGTATTACAGACTAAATCGTGATATGCATAATACCATAGACTCACTCAAAACATATTATATTATATACAAATGTATATATGTATCGGTAGTTATATATATATATATTTTTTTTTACATGTGGATTTTTTATTTGTGTAGCCAATGAAACAGAAAAATCGCTGAATACACTTAATTTCGGAAAGGTTACTCCAATTTTGTTCTGATAATTTTCTTTCAATGAACCCAAACAGGAAGATTGGGTTCTGTGCAAGGTTTTCAACAAGAGCAGAAGTAATGTTGCAAGACCAAACACCGAGTCTTTTATCAATGAATCCGGCAGTAGCTCTATGCCGCCTCTTGTCGACACATCGTACATTACCTTTGAGCAACCAGAGCAAGTGCCCTGCTTCTCCGGCATGGGCTCGACAACCCACCGGCCTAACTTTGCGGCGTTTCCCATGGTATTTAAAGGCTCAGATACCAGTAGTGGGATTTTAGAATTAGATTCTGACAAGAAGGCTTTAAAGACTTCTCTAAGTAATATTACCAAGTTCGACGCACAAGTGAACGGTTACATTAGTGAAAACGGATTAACTAACATGTGGAATCCCTTTTGATTGTTAAGGGCATTTGATTCGAAAGGGTTTCATTGATAATTAAAGTGATTGAATTCTATAATTCTATAATTCTTCCTTTTCTTTTCTTTTTTCTTTTTTCTTTCTAGGTATTTAAAACCTTGGCGTGTACATGGATATTAATTGTTGGGTGTATATATTGATTTAAAGGAGGCTTTATTAATTGGTATGTTAAGCAAACAAATTTGCTTAAACATCAAGGTACGTGCTGTGTGGTGTGAATTTTTTTTTTTTTTGTGAAAATAAGTTGTTTGATTGCCCCATTCAAGTAGGGTGCAATTCCTAATTAACCCGTCAATGTAACCCGTTTGTTTGGTTCTTTTGCATGTGCACTCGCTGCTCATGTCTGCTGGCCTGCTGCCTCAATTTTTTTTTTTGGGGAATTTCATGTATGTCCCTAAAAAGTTTCAATATTGCGTATTTATTCCTCTAAAATCAATAATTATATAGAGTCCGGCTAAGTTGCTGCCGGCAGCATTTCAGCCAAGTGCTACCGGGGCCATATCTTAGTATCTGATTTTCAAACAACAAATCCAAACCATTAGATGTTTAATCTATATTAAAATGTGCTTGGAGACTAAATTTTACATTTTTTGGAATTTTTTTGCTATTTATTAAGCTTGTTTGAAAACCGTTGTTTTTATTGAATTTCTGGAGCATTGAAAACAGCGGTTTTCAAACCAGCTTAATAAATAGCAAAAAAATTCCAAAAAATGTAAAATTTGGTCTCCAAGCACATTTTAATATAGATTGAACATTCAACTGTTTGGATTTACTGTTTGAACATCAGATACTAAGATATGGCCCCGGTAGCACTTCGGTCGAAGTGCTACCGGAAGCAATTTAGCCACACTCTAATTATATATTTATCCTTAAAAATTGTAAAAACTCACATATTTGTCCAATCCATTATATTTAACATTAATTTTTTATATATTCTCATTTTACCCTTTTTCTATTTTTTTTTCTAAGGTCAGTGTGTTAGAAAGCAGTATTAAAACGTACCAGTATCAGTACATAGCAGTACCAGTACTGAACCGTACCATACCTGTACCACCATTTAACCATACTAGTACTAGAACTGAACCATATAGTAACAAGTTGCACTGAACAGATTAAAGAGAGAGATGAAGGGTATAATGGTCATTACTGATATCTCCATATCATATCTATCATTTTGACCTGTTTCCATACCAAAAATTCATGTTTTGAACCAACAGATTGTGCCTTTTACATTGAATATCTCTAGAAAGTGGTACTGCTGTGTTTTGGTTCTTACTTTGCAGGAATCAGGCGAAATCGGGTTAAATCAGGCAAGATGGCAGAGTTCAGGAAAACAGCACGCGAGTCGCATCCGACCCAACACGGGTCGCATTGGAGTCCATTGCGACACATGAAGCGACTCTCGATCCTCACCTGAAATTCACCCGACGCGAGTCGCATCCTACCCAGTGCGGGTCGCGTCGCAGGTTGCCGCCAGAGCTGAACAAAGCACGATTTAAAATCCTGATCTGACCCGTTGCCTATATAAGGGGACCTCCGCCCAATTAAAGGAGTTCCTTTCCCCTCTCAGATTCAGACGAGATTAGGAGTAGAGATCAGATCCAAAGGAGCTAGCTTGGAGGAGAAGCTTTTGAAGATGAAGAGAAGTTGAGAGATCAAGATCAAGATCCTCACTGATCAACTTCATTCTCCATTGCTGATCATGATTTGCTTTCTCTTTATCTCTTCTTTTCTCTCTTTTGTCATGTATGAGTAGATTCTAGTTTCTAGGGTTAAGATGTAATCTAAGACTTTGTTGAATTGCATGTTGATTTGATCTTGAGTTTGAATTTGTGTTTCTTTGCTTGAGTACTCTCTTTGATTGCTTGATCTGAAATTGTTTGAATGATTCTTGATTGTCTACTAATCGGATGTCTATAGCATCCCTTATTGTAATTTGGCCTTGATGTTTCTTGCAATTGAGATCTAGTATTTTGAGGTAGATCTATGATCATTAGTAACTGAAAAGTGAACTTTCCATTGTTGAGAGATGATGGATGCCTCTAGTTAACCAAACAAAGAACTTAGGTTGAATGCTAATAGGTGAGAATTAGTGGTTGAAACCCTAAGAAGGTAGAATTGCACCTCATTACCAGGTTCTGTAAGCCAATACACGAGAGTTGAGGTTTAGGAGCATTAGGTATGGTCAGTGAAGCCTTGCACAAGTAAACAAACTCAGAATCGATCACATGTCAGTTCAGCTCGAGGGCCACGCGACCCGCATCAGAGATGATGCGAGTCGTGTCACACGGGTCGCATCAGAGATGATGCGAGTCGTATGATAGGTCCAGAGAAGCAAAGTTGATGATGAAATCTGAAACTCTGGAAACGCTTTTTTTATAATTGTTCAAAACCAAAACCTTTACTTGCTTTCATCTACTGTTATTGAATTGCAATTGAAATTAGGAATCTTAAATCAAACCAAACCAACCTTTCATACTTCTAGTACCTAGCTAAGTAAGGCAAGAGTCCGGTTTAGAAAACCGTCCCTGTGGATCGATACCTGATTATACTATACGAGTAGGATTGTGCACTTGCAGTCTTATTCAAGAGTAGATTCAAGGTTTAAAAGGTACAATTCACCAATTGTACTGAAACTTTGTATACGCTTTTGAGCGAACAATTACAATATTAATTAATATTTAAAATAAAGTTTGATGTTTAAAAAAATATTATTTAATTATATTTTAGAGATATTTGATATATAGTAGAGTTAGATTGGACAATATGTGAGTTTCTATAATTTTTAAGGATAAATATGTAATTATTGATTTTGGAGGGATAAATATGTAATATTGAAACTTTTGAGGGATATACATGAAATTCCCCCTTTTTTTTATGAGCATAAATTTAAAACCCGTATGCCCCCGCCCCAAATCCCAAAGGGAAAGAAAGACAAGGGAAAAATGGAGTACCTTTTAGGCTTTTAGGGGTGAAAACGGAATGGATAATATTTAATATGTATTCAAAAACTTAGATGTGGATATTCAATATCTGAATATCCGTGTGGATAAGGATACTGATAAGAGTTTTACGTTTGATCAATTATCTGTATCCGAATAGTAGATATACACCATATATTTTAATATATATTATGAAAAAATTATGTTATTCACCATTATAATTAGATAAATATTATAAATTTTAATAATTTTAATATTATTTTAATAAATATCCGATCTGACCAGAACCCGTATTCATATCTGATATCCGCTCTATGTTCGTATTGAGAAGATTAAAAAAATATATATAGATATAACTTTATCCGGATCCGCTCCGTTTTCACCTCCACTACCTTTCCTTGTTAAAAAAGAAGAAGAACAAAGCAACGAAAAAAAGCCATACGCAAACAAAATTAATGAAACATGGACCGTACGTCGGATTTTGTGAAAGCCCTTAATTTACTTGTAGCCCATAAAACAGAATTTTCAATGCGCTGAAACACCAGTAGGAAAATTGCAACGCTTCATTAAGACTTGTAAATGTTCCCCTTCCAGCCCGCTTTCATTTCAACAATTGCACAACGGTCCGATATTCCAAAGCCCGTTGG
>CAXKVW010001083.1:0-42127 GCA_964058825.1 Carex arenaria
TCTCTCTCAGCGGTCCTCGACTGAGAAGGAAGTCGCGCACCGCATGCTTGTGATATTGTTGCGCCTTCTCGGCGTTTTCCAGGATAGCAGTCGTTCGTTGCGATTTCATAATCCTACAATTAATTGCAAATTGTTTTGGTTAGATTCATAACTACTTATAAATCAGGTTAGGGGCTTTATCTTGTATATCCTGTTGACTAGGGTGTTTCTAAGTTCACCAATCAGCCTCTTTGGACTCTTAACTCAAAAATCTATCAGATTGGTTTCAAACGACGAATTCAAACCGTTAAAATTCTTCTACCTTACGTGTGATGCATTTACATGCAAAAAAATTAATTTTGTATAGAGTAAAACGGTCAAAAAAAAGTTCAAAAAATAAATAGTTTAAAATAAATATATAAACCATCTAATTTTGACCGCTTGACTTTATATTAAATTAATTCGAATGTTTAAAATTTTTGTATGTAGACGCATCACTCGTAGTGTAGATAGATTTCAACAGTTTGAATTCGTCGTTTGAAGTTAATCCGGTAAATTTTAAAATTGAGTTCACAAAGAAACTTGATGAACTTAATAACACCTTAGTTTTACTCCATCTGCAATTTTTTTATAAAATGATTAAGGTTTATGTAATATAATATTTTGGTCACCAATATCACTCACCTGACATCTGGGTTCAAAACAGCATTTCTGGCAAGCTGAAACACACATAGGCCACTAGCAAATGCCATTGCAGCCAATAGTGGGTACACCTGAAAAGCAAATTAATTAAAACCAAAAAACAAATATAATTAAACATACCACAATATGAATAGATGAATATATATTAATTAGTTACTTCTCCCTGTGATCTATCCTAAACAAAAATAATAACAATAATAATAAGATTTTACATACATCTGGCTTCAACCAACGAAAACCCCCCATTCTTATCAAACTTTGGTGTATATTATATTATATTTCTTGCAAATAGGAGGAGAAGGCGAATGCACTTATATATAGAGAGGCAATGGAGAAAAAAAATTGTGTTTCTAAGTTTTTTTTGCCAAAGGGTAGGAAATCAGTGGGCTAGCTGAGATTTGATTTAGAGACTTCAAAAAACCAGCAGCTATGCCTCCGGTTTTGAATTTTAGTCTTTTAGACAACTAATAAATTTGTGGTTCTCACTTCTTTCGGCTGGATTTTCGTTGACTAGCTAGGTTGACATTTCCTTTTGTTTAAAATGTTAACCTGTTAATTAAGTCTTCTGTCACAGTGTCAGTCTCTGCGTTCTTAATTTCATTATAAACAAAATACAAATATAGGGTGGACGCAGAATTTTTGTCAGTGAGAGTGACAGAAATCTAGTTCAAATCCATTAACTATAGAATACTAGATAAAAAAATAATTAATATAATAAAAAATAAAAATAGTATATATTTACATAATAAAAAACAACTAAGTTGGTCCAAGTCTGTAAATTTTTATTAAATTTCTATAAAATAACAAAACTTCTCATTAAAAGTTGGTTGGACAGATTTTTCAATTTCAAAAATAGACAAAACAATTTCTAAGGAGGAACAAAGTGATACCAGATTTTTTGCTAAATTTTAAAATCCAAAGAGAGACAGTTGCCCCTCCCGACTGACTGTGGGTCCGCTCTTGTATACAAGCACAACATAATGAATGCTTTAAATTGTCAGCATGTAAATAGATATTAAATAGATATGGTGGCATCCGCTACTTAATTAACATGTAAACTCTATTGTTGCGTAAAAAAATTAAATAGCCTGGGATAGAAACTTATTCTGACGTTGACGTTTTTTAAAGGCCAAGGCCTGCTACATTAGCATGAAACATAATAATTACAAACTAGAGTTCAAATATATATCGAACAGTAAGCTCACCCACCAGCTCGAGTCCGTATCCTCTGAGATATCTCAATTTTTGCGTGACCGACGTGTCCGGTGCCTATTCGGGGGACGTAGGGGGGGCAGTTTTATTTGAGCTTTGAGATTCGTGCAGAACGTATTTGAACGATTGAAATATTCCAAAAAGTCACACAAAGTTTGAGATATCTCAGAGGATGCGAATTCCACCAGCTCACACGGCTATGTGATTCTTACTCAAAAATCCAAAAACAAGCAATTCATCCATGTACACGCAGGGATCCAAATCTGCTGCAATTCTTTAGCTGTGAACAGTACTCTAAAATTTCTGTCTTTTTAAATTCAATTGTTGAATTATTTCGATATTCGTACACAAAAAAATAAGTTGTTTTGAAATATGTGCACATAAAATATTGGACGTCTGAATTTGAAAAAACAGGAATTTTAGGATTATTGTTCTTAAATTCTGATCGCAACAGATTTATTTCCGCACGCAGGCGAATAAAAGCAAGCAATTCATCCATGTTTTTTCTTCCTTACCAGTACTGCATCAGGGTTGGTTTTTGTGTTGTTTTTGTTCAGACTAGCGGTTGCTGACAGTCATTCTGTTACTAGACTGATGACTACGCTATCGCAATTTCAATGTAATCATAATATTTTCAATGAAAATGCCTATGGACTTTAAACCAGAAGAAATAAATAAAAGCAACCGTTACAGCAACAAACAAAAGCTGACTAAAGCTACTAATTAAAAAAAAAAAAACTTGCTAAAGCGAAGTATAATAACCCACATCAGAGCTATGACCTGATGAAGTCATTCTGATAATGATCACATAAGAAATTGATATCATACAACACAATAAAATCCAGCAAAGCTAAGCAATTTGGGTGCAAGTAAAATGAATTCAGAATGACGGTATTGAAGGAAAAGAATGCTTTTTGACGCATTGACAAGATACGAATGCTTATATTGAAGGAAAAGAAGAGATGACGGTAGTTAAGAATTAAATTTATGGGATTTAGTTTAGAATATGGCTTTCTGATGAAAATTTTAGTGAATGATTTTTTGGGTTTTAAATCGGACTGTCCGATTCAAAATCGTCACTCGGAATTACTTCGGAATTCAAATTCATCGTTCGAGATGTGTGCGCTCCATTTGAAATTATCGCGGATTCGAATCGAACAGTTCCTGTATCGGATCGGCGTACAACACTCACAACCGGACCAAAATTAATTCGAACTCCTATTTGGTTGGAATATAGCGATCCGCTTTAAGATTCGTGTCAGATTAAAACTGACGATTTAGATCTCATTCGACACCGTCAGGTATTTCACAGGATCTGAATTCCTCCCTGTTCTGTCTTCTTCTTCCCTCGGTCCCTCCCACCCCCGCACGGCCCAATAAGGATCCATCAATCGGACCGAACTCCAGGCTCTCAACAATGGCGTCTCTCTCTATTCTCCGCCTCTCAAAAAAGACGCTCGTCTCCAGCTCCCCTCTGGTTCTCCCTCTCCAGCGCCTTCTCTCCACCACTACCACCACATCTCCCTCTCCATCCCCAGCCTCTCCGCCACCGCAGCCGCCGATTTCAAATCCCGTGAGCGTTGACCCGGATCGGGTGAAATGGGACTATAGAGGACAGCGGGGTGTGATCCCACTGGGCCAGTGGGTCCCTAAAGTCGCCGTCGATGCCTACGTGGCACCTAACGTGGTGCTCGCAGGACAGGTCAAGGTGTACGACGGCGCATCGGTTTGGGGCGGATCTGTACTAAGAGGCGATCTGAACAAGATCACGATAGGGTTTTGTTCGAATATTCAGGAGAAATGCGTTCTCCATGCCACCTGGTCCACTTCTACTGGTAGGTGGATTTCAGACTTAATTTTGTTTGATAAAATCCTTCAGCTGATAGACGCTTTTGTAGTAAGAACAAAACCACATATTTTGATAACTTCTTCCACTTGTTGTGTTTGCAATGTCCTTGTCAGTTGATTGCCTGCAAATGTATTTTCCAGTACTTGATTTTTCAGGTAAAAGTGGACAATAGAAACATAAACTCTTAATTCTAACTAGTCTTATTAATACATACTTCATTAGAATCAAAATGTAGGTTATTTAAGATTGAATTCAGGGACTGGGTTGATTTGAGGATAACTGGGGCAAGGGGAGAGGGAAGGACAATGATTGCTTTAATGTTTTTCATACAACCTTTGTTGAATATACCTCCTAGGTTAGCCCCGCATCAAACTATTCGTTTTTTTAAATTGCTTTGAAAATTATCTTTTTAGAAACTTGTAAAATTACGTAATGAGTGTTCCTTTTTCTTCTTTCTACTACTTTGGATGAATCTTTGTTTGTTTCAATTGGCTACAGAGGAGTCTATGTTTAATTTGTTGAATTGATGAGCTTGGATCGTAAAATGCAAAATTTAGAAACTTGGGGGCAATACTGGGTGCCATTTCAGAATAGTTTGGCTAGTTTAGTTGTTTATGCCCCAATTTTGGATTTCTTTATACATTTTTTGAACTTGAATTCAGGTTTTCTTATACATTTTTAAAATATGCAATTTGGGTAGCTGAAGGAGGTTGGCTTAAGTGGTGGAAATGAAAGGGTTTTGGTTGCGTAGCTGTTATTAACCGTTGCTCAATTTAGTACTACGTTTGAGTTAAATACTAGAATTCAGTTGTATTGATTAGAAGAGTGCTACCATGGATTCAACTTGTATTGAAATTTCCGATTATTAAAGTTATACCTGTATCCTGTTCTGTTCAGACAGGAGGAAAATTGAATCTTGTTTGACTAACTATAAGAGAACTTACTGTAGTTTTTTTAGTTCACTGGTGCCTTGGTAGTTAATCATACCATATTGAAATATTCAAAACCAAAAGAGAAATAGTACCCCGAAGAAAACGACAAAAGCCTTTTTATTTTGGACTTTCCTGTTGTCAAGAGATATGATAATTAATTCCAATCAATTTTCTTTGTCTCTCAAATCTGCTGAGAACTAAGGCTAATTTGAGAGTTGATTCACTCAATTTCAGTACCATCTCCACCAGGTTTGTTACTGGCAAACCTCAATGTATGGAACTTAACCAGTACCGGTTTTACCCATATTAAGCATTGTTTATTCTCTTATTATTTTCTTTTTATCTCATTATCTTAATTTTTTTGTTTATCGCTGGTTGCATTATGCTTAGTTGCACAATTAGGTACTTCAGGTTGTATTGAGCATAATTAGTGGTACTCGAGAGAAAAGCGGTTTAGACAATGGTGCTAAATTTAGTATTTATTCCCTTTGGTACTGATATCATACCATTTGTACTGACTTAAAATTTCAGATATGGGTAGGGGTGAAAACGGTATGGATAATATCCGATCCGTATTTGAAAAATTAGATGTGGATATCCGATATCCGAATATCAATGTGGATAAGGATACTGATATGGTTTTACATTTCAATTATCCGCATCTGAATAGTAGATATGTACCATATATTTTAATATATATTATAAAAAATTATGTTATTCACCATTATAATTAGATAAATATAATGAACTTTAATATTTTTTATATTATTTTAATAGATATCCGATCTGATCTGGATCTGAATCCGTTTGATATCAGCTCTGTATCCGTATCCGGAAAATGAAAAAGGGATATGGATATGGTTTTACCACTATCCGCTCTGTATTCGCTCTGTTTTCACCCCTAGATATGGGTCATACATGTTTGGCTGAAATTAAAACTGCCACTATTAATACCAGTATCAGACCAGCTAGAATTGCATTAACTTTATCTCTCACCATTCTACAACAGGTCTCCCGGCCGAGACAATAGTCGACCGGTATGTGACAGTTGGTGCATACACCCTCCTTCGGTCTTGCACCATTGAACCAGAGTGCATCATTGGCCAACACTCAATTCTCATGGAAGGCTCTCTGGTTGAGACAAATTCAATTCTTGAGGCAGGTTCTGTTCTCCCTCCTGGCAGGCGGGTACCGACAGGTGAGCTCTGGGCCGGCAATCCAGCCCGATTTGTGCGGAAACTTACTCATGAAGAGACTGTAGAGATTCCGAAATTAGCTGTGGCTATCAATGATTTGATGCAGAACCACTTCTCTGAGTTTTTGCCATATTCAACTGCTTATTTGGAGGTCGAGAAGCTAAAGAAGGCCTTCTCTGTTTCCCTATGAGAGAATTAGTTTTTGTTTGATTTTGTTTCAATGGGTCTTTTTTCTTAGAAAATAAAAGACTGGAAAACAAATTTCTTTGATTGTGTAATTTTGGAAGCAAGGTGTAAGTTGCTTGTTGGATACCCTGGATGTATAACAATGGATGGAGTTTTCATGGCATTTGTTTCCTTTAGAAAACACTTCCATGTTATATAATTATAACGTCTTACTGTCTTGGTAGCATTTCCACCACCTGTTTTGTTCTTGGCAACATTGAGGTGACCGATTACAAGGTTTAACAGCTACAAGTGTTACTTGTATTTTTTTTTTCATTTCTGAACTTATATCTTGTTCTAGATCTGCTTAACAAAATGTTATTTCAGATGCTCTATAGGAACTTGTTTGGTAAAAATGTCGTTGGGTTCCTGTTCCTTGTATATTCCAATGCAGCATTTGATAACTGTTGCGCCATCAGTAGCTTGAAGTATTCTACCGCTATACTGCAAGATTGATACTAATATTATTCCTACAGTAACCGCTATATGTTTGGTTGCGTTATCTGAAGTTGGGTTTTTTTATGATGCATGTTGAAGTCTGACCAAAATTAACGGAAAGCATTCTGTTTTTTTTTTTTTGGGTACTTTTTACTGATTAGTGTCCCTGTTTGTTTTTGTTAGAGATGTTCACGCTCATACATGATTTGACTTGTTTAGTAATAAATTAAAAGGTGAAAAGAACAAACAGAATTAATATCAATCCGTATGTATTTATGTATCGACTCTTAATGAAGAAATGTATCCAATCTTAAGCTGTTAAAATCAACTCGCAAGTCACCAAATTCAAACGGACAAGTGCAAGTAACTCCCAAAGTATTAACCATGTATCAATAACTGTTAATCAAACTTGCCTAAAATGTGAACTATTGGTTAAAATGTTGGATTGACTCTTTAAATAAGTTGAATGATAATTATTGTTGCACTTCAATTTTCTATGATAATAACAGATTTTGAGAAAACACATTGCATTGCAACTCAAAAGAGAAATAAAAAAAAAGCGTATGCACCATCAGTCTATCAGGAATTCAGGATTCAGGATGCTTCAAAACTTGATAACTATTTTTCAAAATAAAAGAATTTTAAAAATGGACAGTATTTTTTTAAATTCAAAATAACTATATTAGAAGTCGTAACTATCTTAATTTGTTAAAAAATAAATTCCAAGCTAGAGTAAGCAAGAAAAAAAAACTGAGATTTTTACTGCTGGTGATGGCAAGTACCAGTGCCAGTACTGCTATGTACCAGAACCAATACCGGTGCTGCTATTGGTTCTGGTTAGTACCAGTACCAGAACCTAGAATGTTGATAATTATTTTTGTTTATTAATATTTTATTAAAATTAATGCTGAGGTGAATTTTAGAAAAGAAATCATAAAATGCATTGCTATAATTTTTTTACCATAAAATCATTAATTATTTAAAATTAACTCACAACTATGACAGAAATCTAGAAGAATAGAACATGATTGGCACTTAATTTTCGTACATCAATAGTCATAATAATGTAGAATTTGGAGATTTCTTAGAAATGATAAGGTCATCATTGAACTAACACAAAAAACATATATTGATAATATACAATGCATTGCTAATGAAGATCAAATGCTCAGAAATCAAATTGCAAAAATAGTAACCTGATATACATATTTTCACAATCTTTTAAGAAGACATTTATGCTGCCGGCTGGCTCTGCTGGTTCTGCAGGTCAAATAATTAAAAAAATAATATAACATCTTTAACACTATTTTGGCTTTGTTTAAGGACAGGTACTTTTGTAAAGCAGTACAAAACATAGCACCCCCATTGATCAATGAGAAATTTTGTCCGGATACCTATGCTTCACTAAACAATGGTGATTAGCATTCTAACAAGTATCTTCACCCAAAGAATAAACAAAACTACTGAAATTGCTGGTACAAATTGTCTCATGCCAAGCGACAACCTTAGAATTGAAGTACACAACAGAACAAATGCATTTTTTTTTCAACAAAAGAGTGAAGTTTACCTTGCTCTGGAAAATTTTTCTGCTCTCGACAAAGTATTGATTTGGATGGTTGATACCAGTTTCGCATGAGGCAGAATGTGTTGCTTCAAAAGTTAAGGTGCAAGCTAGCTGTAGCATTTTCAGAAAATTTAACTAATTAAATAAGCCAAAGAAAATCTTGTGTCCCTATTGAACCGCAAAAAAATATGCATCATTCCCAAAAATCTAAAATACAAGAAACAGCCTCTGGTTCATGTTGTTCCTCTGAAGTATAGGTAACATCACCTAAACTCCCTCACAAATATTATTTGGAAGTGCCCAGATACCTTATCCTTTATCTCTGTCTAGAGAAATGGGGTTGCCTATCATTTTTTTATAGAAACTGGAGAGGCATGTATTTACCTTGTGTTGTCAGGTCTCCATGACATTTTTGTAATTTTGCGAGGGCATATATAATATTTGTTATATTCTACACAGGCACACATAAAATTGCCCCAAAATATTAAACTAGCATGTCTCAAAATCTTGATTCAATGGGATACCTGATAGTGCCTATTCCGAACTTTATCCATTACGTCGTCCATTGCCCGTCCCCCTACTCCCATTTTATTTAGAGCTGCTCTTAAATTTTCCTCACTATAAAGAGAGACAGAATCAGTTCAACCTTTGGCAGATAGAAAAAAGCAAATATTTTTTGGAAGGGTAAGGAGTAAAATCCAATATTTCCCCCATACATATGAAAAAGGAATACACATTGCTCAGCATCTCACAGCTTTTGCAATATTATATGGAGTGTCATATTACCCTTTTACAAGGGTGTGCAATAATTAATGGATTTTGGAAGGTACATCAGAAAAAAGTACCTGAAATGGCGGAAGGGGCAGCCATGGTGATCTCCAGTTGAAGGTGTCGACATAATAATCTTTTGGCACGAGTATGGTGTGTAATCCTGTTTTAGATTTATGTAAAATTAAAATAAAATTTATTGTTCAAATCATAGAAAAATATAATAAAGAGAGCCATAGAGTACAAGGAGTGCAGTATAAAGGTGTCCTAGGAATGTTAGAATATCATATTTCCCTGTAAAGCAAAGAATGTCATCCAACTCATAAAAAAATAATAAATCTATCCAGAAACCCTCTTTCATTTTATCAAAATAGGCTTTGTTTTCTCAACATGAGGAGAGAACCAAGGTGTAGTTTGGTTATTTTAGGAAAATGGGAACTTCTGCAATATTTTATATGTTTTCTGTAGTATGTTCAGTATAACCGGCTTTACAAGAGGATAAATGATGTCACAAGAATTTTTAGGAGTAGCCATGACATTCTTCATTTAAAAGTAGATATGATTCTTAGAGAATGAATGGTACCGTTCTCTTTCCTTCTTTGCCGTAATTGTGTCGAATGCCATATGCATATTCCTTATCAAATCGATCAGCCCCAACCTAAGAAACAAAGGAATTATCACAAAAGAAAAACCAATAGCAAAACTGAATGTCAATTAAAAATCTCACCAACACTATGGCTCCAGTTAAACAGTTTATAACTCGACAATGGATTGTCTATTGCATATCTGAGCCTCAATAAAGATTCAATTATACAATTAAACCCCAATGACTGAATTACAAGTTTATTTGGTGAAGTACCTTTTGAGAAAACTCAGCCCTCCAAAATGCAAGAGCATCTTCTAATTTTAATCCAACACCCTAAATAAGATTAAAATTAAAAAATAATTTGAGTAAAACATCTACAAAAGAGCAGATTCTGGAGTTCAAGCAGTGCGACGTGCATGACGAGGCCAATACTATAGATAATGGCCAAATTTTCTGTAAACAAATATGTGTGCTATGGTTGTTTCCTTCCCATTCGACAAATAAGACTGCGCAAGGTCATATTTAAAGTACCTTGAGGAAAAGGCCAAGTTGCATTCTTCCCCCATGCTTTAGATGATGATCTTCTTTAAGCTACAGAAACAAAACAAATAGCCCAACAAAAAGAACAAATGCTCAGTAAGAAAGTACATTCAAGGGACAAGAAATATCTATGTACTGGAGCTGTCAGTAGCTGAGCTGAAAATTTCATCCCATACAATGGTACTCAGTTTTGTCATCAAAATTTAATCCAATTTTGCCTCATTTGATCCTTGGCTTCACAGTTTTGCTTATAAGCTCAAATTGTGCTTTGGCTAAACATCAAGTCAATCCATTTCTGCCTCAACTAATGTCAATTGTTCATTCCTGACTAGATGAAACTTCAATCTGTCCTCAATTGTGCAATTGAGCAGCCAAAGATCAAGAAACAGGAAAGCTTAAACAGGTGGCAAATCCAAGATACCCACACAGGCACATGGATTAGAATTTGGTATACCTAAAATGTTAAAACAATTGATTACCTTTCCAAAGAGATGGCGCATACAAAGTGGAAAAGAACTACTGGCTAGCTGATTTATATCCTTCAGAGATATTTCGGCACATTCTCTTGGCTGTAAATAAAAAAAAGAATTAATATCAATTTCTTACCAAGTTAAATTATTAAAGATCAATTTCTGAACCAATAATATGTGAAGCATTACCCATAAAACATAATAAAACCTTGTATCCACCTAAAAATGATAATTTCATGCTTTCCAAGGGGAAAATGATATTTGAGGTGCAGTAGGGGCCCACACAAAATTTTCTCATCATTAAACAAAGCATCACTAGCATTGTTATTCTTAACAAGTTACCTGTGAGTAGTCAGGACCCAAATAACTGTTCCCTAATGCCTCCACAATCTAGAAAAAGGAAAGAAATATTAGGATAAAAAATGCTAAACCCAAACTTTAGTATAACAGTAAAGGAATTGAATATAAAAGAATGTATTTCATATAGAAGCAAAATTAGCAGGGGGGTAAAAATTACTTACGGGGGCTAGCCTATCTTTTTCCTGGTCATGTATAGTAGCCCTCCATTTTCTGAAACAAATGGAGAAACAAAGTCCATTAAAAGGTATGCACTGTATCAAAACTGACTGCTGCTGCTCCGTGTACGGACACCATTTAGCCCCTTTTCACACACTGCTTTCATCAATTGAGTACAAGTAAAAGCCAGTAAAGTACAATAATATATTTGACTTTACATGTGAAAAGGAGCATATCACTTGTGATGGTGTTGTTTACCTATCGGTTAGGGCAAGGGCCTTTGAAATGTTGCTTCGAAATATTGTGCAAACAAGCGATACCACCTACCAAAGAAAATTAATACAACCATGTTATTCATATGTATGTATGTGTGCATATTTTTTGTTGTTTTCGTATTTGGTTGTCTAATTGTACAATATCATTGTGGGTCATGCATGGTTCATTTGTTGACTTTGTTTGGCAGTTGTGTGTTCCTATTGTTGTGCATGTTTGACGTCTTCCTTGTGCAAGTTGCTCAATGAGTCTACAACAATTTCATCTTAGAAATAAGTGTGTTTTTCATATTCAGAAGTGTGAAGGAGAATTACAACAACAACTAAGTCTTTAGTCCCAAACAAGTTGGGGAAGGCTAGAAATGAAACCCAATCAAAATCATGTGAAGGAGAATTATAAGTGAAAAAAAAAAGGTGCAGAAGAAAAACCTGATTTCTTGGGACAAAGGCAAAACCCTTGAGAAGAAAAACCCTTCGACTGGCAACGAGATCTGGTACGTCTTCAAAAGGAACCTTTTTTAAATGAAGCCAATTAGTAATGAACCAGCTTTACCATACCAGTAGCAGGCTGTGTGTTCCTCTTTATTGATTTAATTTCATTCATTTCAGGGATTTACGGTCTATCATAGTTTCCGTAGTCCTTCACAAGAACCTGGTGCCTGTCAGGTTAGGTACTGGCAAATAAACATTTTCCGGCAAGAACCAGCCCAATTGAGCTAAAGGAGCGGATATAGGAACTAGCCTAACCAGTGTCATCTATAAAAGGATGAGAAATAGAAGAAAAACAGAACAGAATAAATGACTAGCATACCTTGTAAAAGACAGTTTCAGCTGCAAAGCAAAAAAAACCAAAATTAGATGTAATTCATCCAACATAATGAAGTCAAATAAATAGGAAGTATTTTGTATTTGCCCTAAAGACGTCAAATATCATTTATGACTACGCAAACAAGTCACTATGCAACTCCCACAAACATGAGAATATATTAATTACATCCCTCCTGTAGTTCTTTGAAAACTTCCAAACTAGATAGCAACAACAGGAATAGAGGCAGATTGGCAACTTTCTGAACAAATGGGTTAGGAGGGATGCGTATATTGAGATTTTGTAGGAGTGGCATGATTTTTTCTCAATAAGATGATAGGCAATGTAATAATCCCATGTACGTAATATAATAAAGCATGACATTGTTTCAGTAAGGTCCATTTTGTTATTAATTTTGGGTAATGATATTTTTAGGTTATATTGTTGGGTTTGCACCCATCAGATCCTGTGCCAGTGTGCATTATAGGGTGAAAAGAACATCAGGTTTGAAAGATTTGGTACAGGCGATGGATAGGTAAAGTACAGTAGAGACTGACATCACGTGCTCGGCAGTGCGTGCCCACCAACACACACACAGAGGGAGGGGGGGGGGAGGGGAGAGAGAGAGAGAGCATACAATTTGAAGTGGAGTTAACAGATCGAGCAGCTTGGATTAACTTATCTTTTAAAGTCTACTCCAAGAAAAATAACAGAAATTCAATCCCAATATAATAAACAGGTCCGAAGTTCTAATTTGAAATTTAGGGTAAAAATAAAGAACTAATAATATTGATTGCTACTTAGTAATCAGTCTGACTGGTACAATAGCAAAACCAGTAATTAAACTTGACCATGCAATAAAGAGTTTTCCAGAAGAATTTCCTCCATCAATCTCCATTTAAACCAAACCAGCAACATTTCTTCCTCAATTATGTAACACAAACCAGACGATCCAAATAAAATAAGACAAAAAAATGGCGTCAAACTGCAACAGTATTTGCTAAGCACAGAGATAATTCTAGCAGTAATTTTGCAAAGTTACCAGTTGACCATCTAAACAAATTATTTTTTATTCTCAAGAAAACCATAGCAAGGTTCAAATGAGAAAAATACTGATTGTAGTTTATGTCCATGCAAAGTCACGTTTATTTGAAATGTTACCTCGTATTCTGCATGGCTGAGTACGTTGTACTGAAGCTGAAGCTCATTCATAATTGATTTCTGTGTAAAACAAACACAGAGATAAATTTCACAATCTACTGTTTTCATTCATAATTGATTTCTGTGTAAAACAAACAAAAAGATCAATTTCAAAATCTACTGTTTTCTAATAGTACTGTCCATATTCTCTTTTTTGTATTATTTTGTCAAATGTACCTTGCCAAGCTGATACCTTGGTGAGGTTTTACAACAGTAAATTCGAACTTTTAAAATGTTGATTTTGCATTTTCATTTCAAAACAGGCACTGTGAAACGTTGGCTAAAGGTTTTTCACTGCCCCAACTCCACAACAATACCAAAAGTGAGTTCAGTAGAAATTGGTCCAACCATCCAACATAGGCACTTGAAATAAGAACCCGCTTGAGCTCTTAGCTAAGAATCCTACTTGAATTCTAAACAGACAAGAATCCTTATTATAGAGGAATAATAAACAAAGAAAAAAGTAACCCCAAGAAAAATCCGTCTTTTCATATTATTCAAATTAACCGCAAAAAAAGATCTTCTCCTATTACTCTGCCACCATGTACAAAGCAGATCTCTTCCTCCTTCGCATACATCATGTTTTTACAGAAGAACAATGGTGGGATGAAAATTATCATTAAAATTTTTGGCCACAAGTAACATAAGAAAATTGATTATGCAGGACAAGAAGCTCACTATGTGTGGCTGCTGCTATCAAATATGCCCTGCCCCACCAATCCATACAGACATTTTTAGCTATAGCTAAAAGGTACTGGGAAAAAACAAAGAACTAACCTGTGCTTCTGAGTCCAGGAGGCGAAACCGGTACCGAAAGAGTGAAGTCTCCATTGAAAGAAACCACCTTCTCATCTCCTCCCTAAATTCAATTGGAATTGTGTTATCAATAAGATCCATTTTTTGGAATTGAAGTTAATTGCCTACAGATCCTAGGAAAATTATCGCGCCAACCCTTAGAAAAGGGCAACACAATGCCAGGCATAAAAAAAGATCACATTGTAGATTAAAAAAGATAAATAAAGGTTGAATACCGCAGAACTTTATGAAAATAGGATCAGTTTACCGGGGTATCCACAGGATTTTTAATTGACAGGCCAAAATCTAACTATAGTAGTGAGAACATACTCTCTACAGTACACAAGGCGAAGTGCGAAGTGAGAAATTATGTCTTTTCTTAATGTTTCATCCACATCTTGATGTTTCATATTTGCTCTCCATAGTTCACCGACCTTCAAAAAAAAAAAATGTGATAGATAGTTAAGTAAAAGGAATTCAATCTCGGACTTAGTACTTATTTCCCTCCATCTCTATTACTTGTAAATGCATAATTCAGGCTAATTGAGATATCATCAAAACAAGGCCCAAAAAATTAACAAAATAGATTCAACAATATCACAAACTTCAGTTGTTGGTACCCGTCATTCCCAAAATACACTAATATAATTTGGAAATACCAAGCGAAAAATTATAATCTTATAAAGACAGTTACCAAATTGTCCATCTCTTCAGGTTTCTTTCCACGGGAGAGACCATCTGAAATTGCTTTGAGAACTACATGATAATAACTGCTTAGTTAGCTCTGTTTTAAGGTCTTGGGTCTCAAATAGCACACATTCATGTGAAGGTAAAACATAAATTCCACCAACTTCTCAATTATGAGCATTCCACATCCCCCCTTGAATATGAAATCAGCAATTTCATTAAGATGCTATTATAGTTTTTAGCAGACAAGATTTTCTGTATATTTGGAATCCATTGTGGAATTAGTTGGTAATTTATCACAAAAATGTACCAAAGCAGACTAGCAACTCAAAACTTAAGGTGAGTTGAAAGGTTACATTCTCTGTAGTTTTCAGATAGACCAAGATAAAGTTAAGGAGAGATACTTTAAGAATCTATGTGAGTGTAGTATAACTTTTTTAATACGTGACATTAAAAAAGAAGGTTCCCCAAACTTCCCCAAATCTGACTGGACTTGAGCATATAGCATACACTTTTGCACAAAATCAAATGTATTATGAAGAGATAATTTACCACGAAGGCGATCGATTGCGCAACGCTCAAATTCCTCCAACCGCACCTCAAGAGAAGGCGCCGATTTGTAGAGAGGAAGAGAGGCGGCACCGGCTGAACCATCGGACCCGTTTCTCCTCTGGGATCGGAGGATTTCCATTCGCCTCTTGTCAGATTTTATAGAGAGAGGTGTTGGAAAGAACTAGCTGAGTAGCTCTGGAGCTAATTTTACAGATTTTCTAGCAGAGAGTGGAGCAAACTTCAGATCCCTAATGGTTGGCCGCTGGCCTCGTCGAAAGAGTGCTAGGGAGAAGATGGAACGAAGGCTGGAGCGCGGGAGAATTCCCGCCTTGTTAATTAATTACTCGGTACCATCTCACATGAGAGGCTTCCAGTTCTCTACAATTCTTCGCTTGATTGCAGTGGAATTCTGACGATTTTCTGTTTCAAGTCCCATGATAATTCACTGTCGGATTCTAATTAAGAGGATTAATTAGTCCTAGACTCCTAGTTATTAGATCAGATCCAAACGGTCCGAATTTGGGTAATTGGGCCCAAAGTTCGCTGATTTTTTTATTAATAGAAAAGATAAAAAAAAATATACATTTTCGTGAAATTTCGAAAAATAAGAAAAACGATATGTTTTATAACGTTCAGGACGTTATAAACCATAACAGCCAGTTAATCTGATAGCTAATGGTCGTTAAAGAAAAAAAACACTGAAACTGGATGCTATGAACTATAATTTCCAGCTATAGCGTTTTTTGCTAGAGGTTCTAACTGTAGCTGGACGTTATGAACCATAACATCCAGCTACAGTGTTTTTTTTCTTGAATGATCATTAGTGATCAGATTAACTGGACGTTATGGTTTATAACGTCATACAGTGTTCTGGACGTTATAAATCATAATGTTTTTTTTTCTATATTTCAGTTTTTTTTAAAAACCTTACCCATTATCAATATTTTTTTCTCTATTAATGAAATTTCACTAAACTATTTATCTTGTTGTGTGAGACTTTTAGTTACAAAAATATACTGGTGTTGGAAATTTTTTAATATTGATTTTAAGTTATTGATTTTTTATCATTTTCTACCTGAGAAGAAAGTAATTATCTAAACTATTTATCTTGTTGTGTGAGACTTTTAGTTTCAGAATTTTTATAATTGAGAATTTAAAAGGTTGAAGTTAGTATATATTATATCTAAATGATGAACAGTACATTTATAATATTTTATAAGGTGTTAGTATATTTAAGCAGTATCATCAAAAGTACCAGAAATAAAAATAAAATAATAGATGCTTGAATTACTACTCTAAAAGCATTTATTATGTTTAATGCTGCACCG
Organism: Carex arenaria; assembly: GCA_964058825.1. Classification (NCBI taxonomy): domain Eukaryota; kingdom Viridiplantae; phylum Streptophyta; class Magnoliopsida; order Poales; family Cyperaceae; genus Carex; species Carex arenaria. Next base: position 16,617 of record CAXKVW010001083.1, read on the forward strand.
CCTGAGAAAGGACAGGCGGAGGGCCGGCATTTTTATTCATAACTAAAAAAAAATATAAAATATTATTAATAACCACCCTCCAAAACAATTTTACCCATGCCCAAACCGCCCCCCAGGGGGCGGTTTACCCCCCCCCCCCCACCAACCCGCCCCCCGGGGGGGTGGGCGGTATACTAATTTTTTTTTTTTTTTTTTTTTTGCTTTTGCGATGATGGATTATTTATAATTATGTTTATAATTTATGTATTTTGTAATATTATGTATCTGTTTATATTTTTAATACGATGGATTTTATGATTTGTGAATAGTTTAAAACATAAGTTAACAAAATAATCAAATAACGTCTGAATGCAAGGTTAAACTTGATAATATCATATTTATGATTTATGATTTCATAATATCATATTTTGTAATATTATGTATTTATTTATATTTTTAATACGATGGATTTTATGATTTTATGATTTATGATTTATGATTTGTCAATATTACATATTTCATGTCTAAACTTCATAATATCATATTTATTCTTCTAAACTTTAAACACTTACAAATTTACTCATTTTAATCCCTTTGTCTGTTAAAGCTTATTTTAAATTTGTAAAATATCTATTATATCCTTTATTAAAAAAAATAAAAATATATCCATTATACCCTTTACTCATTTTATATCCATTATACCCTTTATTAAAAAAAATATCCATTATGATTTTATGATTTATTCCTTTGTCTTTATTTAAGAGACACATACGCTTCTTAGAATTAACGGAACTAGTAAACTATATTATAATTACAGGATTGCTAGAGCATATACCTTTCAGTCCTTGAAATCAAACCAGAAGACAAAATGCTTGTATGAGACTTCTCCTGTGGCAATTGCACTTGCTACTGGTTCATTTCTCGGTGCTGAAAAGTATTTTTTGACATAAAAAAATTCAATTAAGATATTAAAAATCTTAAACTTAATTTTTGAGGCACTAAACGACGTTTTTTGGCGATTCTGATTTTTCCAGATACCCGGGGTAAACCCCGAGGTGACGGTCACCACCGTCTCCTCCTCCCCTTTCCGAATTGGGGTCATACGCGTAAATCCGACTTTCCTAGCAAAAGATATGGCCGTTTAAAGTTTAAAAAAAAAACGATGTTTCTGACCCTTGATCCATTTCATTTTTTTTAAAGTTATGGTCGTTTTATTTTTTCTAATAACACAAAATAAAATATTTTACTTTTTCTTACAGCCGCGAAAAACCTGATCTGAAAAATATTGATCCGGATTATATATTTTTCTATCTAATTTCAAAGAAACATATAAAAAATTTCTAAATTACAACTTTTTTCAAAAAAAAATTTGAGCCGGTTTGGGCAGTTTTGATGGGCAGAGTTGGCGAAATGTAAGTTTCGATGGACATGGATAAAAAGGACGGATGTTTTGGCATAGACGATGAGATCACACTAAAAAAAAAACAATTATTGTTATCTATCCATATCACGTGTTATGTATTCAAATCTTTATTTTTAAAATTCAAGTAATAAATTCAATCTGCTCAAACAAACATAATATTACAAAACAATTATTGTTATCTATCCATATCATGTGTTATTGTTAAACTATTCACAAATCATAAAATCCATCGTATTAAAAATATAAACAAATACATAATATTACAAAATACATAAATTATAAACATAATTATAAATAATCCATCATCGCAAAAGCAAAAAAAAAAAAAAAAAAAAAAAAAATTAGTAAACCGCCCCCCTAGGGGGCGGGTTGGTGGGGGGTAAACCGCCTCTTGGGGGGCGGTTTGGGCATGGGTAAAATTGTTTTGGGGAAGCGGTTATTAATAAGATTTTATATATATTTTTTTTATTATGAATAAAAATGCCGGGGCGGAGGGGTTCCGAACTTCCGATGGAACGGTTCACATGAAAAGGCCGATTTTTTTTTTAAATCCAACATTAAATAAAAACAATAATACAAATGTTTAAGTATTTTGAGGAATTTTAAAAATATTCAAACCATCAAAAACTTCGGTGGCCGAGAAAAAAATTGGACCACCGAAAATTTCAGCGGCCGAATAACAAAAAAATTTGGTTAGGTGTAAAAAAAATGTTATGGATTTATAACGTTTTATTTAATTAGAAAATTTATAATTTAATTTTTTATTGAAATATTATAAATATTTTTATATATTTTTTAAAATAGATGGAATACTATATAATATATTTGATTTATTAGAAATACTATAACAGTGTTCCTAATTTGCTGAAATCCGAGACGAATGAACCACTTAAAATCCGAGAAATTGAGGATAATTTGTCTATTGGATTTATAATATACTTTTTTCCGGCATTTTTATTCATAACCAAAAAAAAATATAAAATATTATTAATAACCCGACTCCCGCCGATTTTCCACCCATAACCAACCCGCCCCCCCGTGGGGCGGTTTACCCCCCCCCCCAACCCGCCCCCCAGTGGGGCGGTTTAGTAATATATATTTTTTTTAAATACCCTCCCTCTCCAAACCAAACCCTACCCGCCCCCCCACAGCCCCCACCCGAAACCACCCCCAACCCGCCGGTTTTGGCCCAAAAACGGCGTTTTTTCGTCCCGAACGCGACATTTCGCATCTCTCAACCGTTCCCGACCCCTCTCTCTCTCTCTACCGCCCTCTCCCTCTCTCCCTCTCTCTACCCGCCACCCTCTCTCTCTCCATTTCATTTTCATTTTTTCGCCCCGTCACCGCCGCGCCGTCGCTCCGAATCCATTTTCGGGTATGAAGTTATTTCTTTAACTTGTTTATAAATTATTTAGATTTTTATAAATTATTTGGAATTTTGTATAAATTATTCGAAATTACGGGATTTATATGAAATTGTTAGAAATTGCGGAATTTGCTTGAAATTGTTGTTATTGAATTTAGTAGAAATTGATTGGAATTGTTTAGGGTTGTTAGAAATAGTTTGAAATTTTTGAAAAATGGTAGAAATTTTTACAAATTGTTAGAAATTGTTAGAAATTATTAAATTAGAAATGTTAGAAATTGGAATTGTTAGAAATTATTTGATTGGAATTGTTAGAAATTAGTTGATTGGAATTGTTAGAAATTAGTTGATTGGAATTGTTAGAAATTATTTGATTGGAATTGTTAGAAATTATTTTATTGGAATTGTTAGAAATTATTTGATTGGAATTGTTAGAAATTATTTGAAATTGAAATTGTTAGAAATTATTTGATTAGAATTGTTAGAAATTATTTGATTGGAATTGTTAGAAATTATTTTATTGGAATTGTTAGAAATTATTAGAAATTGGAATTGTTAGAAATTATTTGATTGGAATTGATAGAAATTAGTTGATTGGAATTGTTAGAAATTATTTGATTGGAATTGTTAGAAATTATTAGAAATTGGAATTGTTAGAAATTATTTGATTGGAATTGTTAGAAATTAGTTGATTGGAATTGTTAGAAATTATTTGATTGGAATTGTTAGAAATTATTTGATTGGAATTGTTAGAAATTATTTGATTGGAATTGTTAGAAATTATTAGAAATTGGAATTGTTAGAAATTATTTGATTGAAATTGTTAGAAATTATTTGATTGGAATTGTTAGAAATTATTTTATTGGAATTGTTAGAAATTATTAGAAATTGGAATTGTTAGAAATTATTTTATTGGAATTGTTAGAAATTATTAGAAATTGGAATTGTTAGAAATTATTAGATGAGAATTTGAGAAAATAATAGAGTTGAAATTTAATTGAGTGGAATTAAGTTGTACAATCTCATAGGAATTTTTAAATAGAATTGTTAGAAATTGGTGTTATAATTATAAACTTGATATTTTCAAATGCAGCATGACTAGACATCGACGTGAGCGACCACGAGATACGTCGGAGCCATCACCAGCTCACGCCGATCCCACTGCGGAGGGTGACGATCCATGGGATGGCGCACCACATCGTGCAGATACGTTCAGTCCTCTCCTGTGGGTCCCTCACAGGATTCACCGTGTCTCACTTGCATCGATAGAGGTACGTTTCAAACAACAAATAGTTATTCAGTTCCACTGGTCTAAAACATTGATAAATGCAGGACGAGTCCATGTTGATGGTGCGGCACCGCTCGCCGGAGATACCGTATGTCGCAAATCCACTGATGGATCGGTACCTCATTAACCTCGGGTTATACCAGCTAGCCACAATGAAACAACCACGGCGGATTGACCAGGCACTCATGTGCGGTCTCGTGGAGAGATGGCGACCTGAGACCCATTCATTCCATCTCCCGGTGGGGGAGATGACAGTGACCCTACAGGACGTGAGTGCCTTATGGGGTCTGCGGATCGATGGTGATCCGGTAGGGGGTGTCTCGGATCATCAGACACTCCAGACGTTGATCCCAGAGCTGTTGGGTGTGCATGTGGAGGGGGTGGCAAAGAAGCTAAAACGGAAGAATGAGGACGATGATGAGAAGTTCTCCCAGTACTGCATCAGTCTTAAGGCTCTCCGCCAATATGCCGTCGAAATTGCCATTACCCCATTCACGTCTGACGTGGAGCATGTCAAGAGGTAATTTCTAAGTCCATTACATTACATTAAAAATATTTTTGAAAAGAATAAACAGTTATTTACTTTCTCTTGAAACTGTAGGTATGTTAGGGCATTCGTGCTTGACTTATGTGGTACCACGATGTTTGTCGATTCTAGTGGCGACTCGGTTCCGATTATGTTCCTCCAGCAGCTGGAGCTACTCGATAAGCAATCGCGGTGGAACTGGGGTGGAGCCGTGCTTGCATGTTTGTACAGAGGACTGTGCCACGCTTGTCTGGTAAGTCTTCTTCAATTAATGTTATTTACGTTTTTTTTATTTGATAATAACAAATACACATCTACAATTTCAGAGAGGCAGCCAGCAGTTCAATGGGCCACTCCTTCTACTACAGCAATGGTCCTGGTCGCACCTACCGGTCTGCCGACCCGAAATTCCATCAAATGTGAAGTGGCAAAGGGGCTCCGACATCGAGAAAAGCCCTCCATACGGCGCCATATGGGGTAGCCGCCTCCGCTATTTTAACACGCCGAGGGGAGGGACGGCGGGTATCTCGTACGTCCGAAATCAGCTCCAACTGTTGCACCAGGCAAACATCGAGTGGTTCCCGTATCGGCCGTGGTACCGGGCTAGGATATTCTGTCGCTTGACGATGGAACAGAGGGATCTCGGTTTATATCGGGGTCCGGTCGTTTGTTACTGGATAGTTGAGTATCACTATCCTGATCGGGTTCCTCGTCAGTTCGGCTTCGATGCTTTCATCCCAGATGACCCGATACTTGGTGAGGATGAGACGGAGAAGTTGCACAAGTAAGTAATACACACCTGAATATTGATATTATTTTACAAATTGTATCTAACTAACTTATAATGCAGTACCTTCCATAAGAAGCCAGAGGTGGATTGGAGCGGCCGCCATTTAGCCCACTATAGGATTGCCCGCACGCCTGAGAACCACTTGTGGGTCCCGCCTGACCCGGCAGACGTCAGTTTGGGAGCGGGACCATGGGCATTGCGATATATGGTCTGGTACCAGCGGTGGTGCATGAATTCGGTGTACTTACAGGGCGACTACGGTGATTCTCTTCGGCGGAGAATGATGGGTGACGAGAGTAAGACCCATTTGCCATGGGGCCCGACCAGTACTCGAGCGGTAAGTAATAAAGATTACTTGTAGTATTAGTTTTTTCCATACAACTTATTTTCTAATTAATCGTTATGAACAGGTACTAACGGGGATCCGAGGAGTTGCACACAGCTTGGTGTGCATGGCGAAAAAAAGTTTTCGGGCGTTCGGGTGTACTATGCTGCATCACACTGCTCCGATCGTCGAGGATTCCCAGTTCGATGGACGCCTCATTGGCATGTTGCACGACGCTGGTGAGAACATCAACTGGCGTGAGATCAAGAAAGACTCACCAGCGCCGACCCAGCCAAATCAAGAACGGGAATTAGTATACGACGATGACCTACCACCACCCCCCGAAGGTATTATAAGTTAAATTATTTTACCATACACGTCAATTTTGTTTTACAAAGTGTGTTCTTAACAATTTCAACTGAAATGTTGCAGAAGACAACCCGGATTGGGCGTTCCACGATTGGGTGCTCGACAACAAAAAATGGCACGCCTACTACAATAAATTTAATGTGCCGGTGCAGCTTGGCGAGGTAAGCTGGTTCGTCTCTGTATAAATTAAATTTTCGTTATTTTCATAAAGAAAAACTAACATTATATAACTGCAGGATGGAAATCCTATGTGGTGTGCTGAACCCACTTTCACTGCAGCAGACTTTGGCCTCACCGCCACCGGTGTAGAGGATGTCACCGGAGCCACACCATCGATGCCACCCCCCAGGCAGCACGACCACGAGGCTAGTGGCAGTGGGGCACAGCAGCCCACTGATGCTTGGGAGACTGCTGCGTTCGGGACACAGCCCCCGAGCACATATACTGGGGACTGGGAGTTCGATCCATGGGAGACGAATCCATCACAGGGTACTCAGTATGATCCATTGCCCGATTCATACCGACGATCCACGGACACAATGCAGGAGGACATGCATGTGGATTATTCTGATGACGAGGAGGACGTGCATGTGGATCTGACTCATAACGAGGATCCTCCACAGCCACGGAGGAGGCGTGTGCAGCGACAAAAGACCCGCACGCAGCCGCCGAGGGCGTGCGGGCCGGCTTCCAGACTGTCATTGTCCGGTCGTCGTCCTCGTTGATAGTTTTTTATATTTCATATTGTAGACCTGACAGTAGTATTTTTATATTTCCGTTTCTATATTTTATGTTGATTAGACGTTATTTGCTGATTTTATTCACTTTGTTTTCGTTTCTATATTTTATGTTGATCAGATGTTATTTGATTATTTTGTTCACTTATGTTTTAAACTATTCACAAATCATAAAATCCATCGTATTAAAAATATAAACAAATACTTATAAATCTATCGTATTAAATAAAAAAAAAAAAAAAAAATAGTAAACCGCTCCACTGGGGGGCGGGTTGGGGGGGGGGGGGGGGGTAAACCGCCCCACGGGGGGGCGGGTTGGGGGGGGGGGCTAAACCGCCCCACGGGGGGGCGGGTTGGGCATGGGTGGAAAACTTTCGGGAGTCAGGTTATTAATAATATTTTATATTTTTTTTTGGTTATGAATAAAAATGCCGGTACTTTTTTACTTAACTTCAGAAGTTGAGGATAATTTGTCTATTGGATCCGAATTTGCTGAAATCCGAGACGAATGAATAGTGTTCCTAAAATCCCTGCAATCCAGATCCAGCTGTCGAACTGTTCTGAGATGCGTGCTTGGAAAAACCAGTTATTCTGAGAGGCGTGCACAGAAAAAAGTTGAATGGCTGGAATCTCGGATTTCAGCATATTTAAATTCTTTGTCAACCAAATCATTAAGAAGATCAATTCATAAAGTACATGCCAGAGAAGAAAATTTTCTTTTGTTGGTACAAAAAAATACCATATGAGCACAATCGAGGGATAACAATATGCGTAACAGCAGAACCAAATTATCTCCTTTTTTATTTAATCAATTCCATCGTATGATATATGACAGTGTACAGTGTACAGTGTATGCAAATAAAAATTATTTGATCATCTGTATCTACAAATATCCCCACTACTGAGTACTGACAGCTTCTGCTGTATATATGTAATCAAACATCTCCATTGCCACCATCATCAATGGCCTTTCCCCTTGGAAGCTAGTAGATCAATCCTTACTTGCAAAACTGTAATAAGATCCTCGCAGTAGCTGACATACCGGTTTGATTTCACATCGATCAGCCGGTAATTCATAGTACACCGGCTGTACAGCTCCTTAATTTGCGGTGCTCTGACATTCTTGTTCAAGGAAAACATGTTGGCAATGCATTCCTTAGGCAGCGCCTTGATGCCCTGTCAGAAAAATTGTAACAGAATGTCTTCGGTTAGCTGAGGAATCCTGTGCTCTGTTTTTTCTCTGAATCATAGATTCTCTTTTATGAGTAGAACTAGGGTGTTCTTAAGTTCACCAAACTCTTCTTTGAACTTATCAGATTTATTTCAAATCCAAGGTAGAATGATGCGTTTACATGCGAAAAATTTTAAACTTTCGAATTAATTTAGTATAAAGTCAAGTAGTCAAAATTAAAAAGTTTACAAATTAATTTTAATGCATTCATTTTTTGAACGTTTTTTACCACTTGATTTTATACAAAATTAATTCCAAAATTTAAATTTTTTGCATGTAAACACATCACTCGTAAGTAGAAGGATTTCAACGGAATTCAATAGATTTTGAAGTTGAGTTCACAAAAAAACTTGGTGAACTTAAGAACACCCTCGTTGTACTCCTCTTTTACATACTTCGATCTAAATAAGGAAACAAAAAAGGTATATAACTACAATAAAAAGATATAAGAATAACGACTTACATCGCATGTGATCGGATACGGCTGGCAACCCCACTTAAAGAATCCCTTAACGTCTCGGATCGTTTGCGGGTGGCCGAAGTAGATCCAGCACTCCTGTATCAACTCCGTCAAGTTTTTCGGTGCTGGAAGTTTTGTATCGGCATTATTTCTTGCACGCACAGTCCAATTCAGTTCCTCTGAATCATTACCCAGCGGGACGGTTGCGAAGAGCCAGTCGACCATTTGTTGGAAGGGGGTGAGTGGCTCCTGAGGCTTGTTTTCTGTATCAGCCATGACAATCGTGATGAACAGCGCGAACAGGATCAGAAATCGGGTTGGGCTTGGACTCACCATAGTTGGTTCTGATTGTAGGTTCTGATTTTGGCTGAATTTTATAGGAGATTCATGCAGGAGCATTAAATTGTCAGTTAATTGTGGGTGCCTTTAATGTTTTATTGATAAGAAACTCATAGATAGAGATGATGCTTCCGTTGCTTCATGTTTTTGTTTTGATGCACACTAAATTGGTACCTCCTCAAATTGCTTAAATGTTCTTCGTTCGAAAGTTGAAACTGTTGTTCAAACGAAACTTCATCTAGAAATCTTAGTTAATTTTCTCAGAACAAATTCTGGTAAAAAGAAATAAGAAATCAATTTTTTGGACTTCAGCAATTGATATCTTTTCGTCGAATTTGTGTACCCACAAATTTTTTTTGTTTATATCCTTAAAAGGTCAATTTTTTTCATTCAGCTTCCGAGATTTTACAATTCAACAAAAACATTACTAGGTAAAATAAAAACAATAAACTCAGAATTCAAAAAGGTACAAGTCTGAAACAAAGCACATATATACATACTCGGAGATGAACTAGAAAACAGAAAAGCTTGCCTAAACCATCCTAATGTTCACTGGTACTCAACTAGTGCTAACTTGAAACACAGATCAAACAAAGGAGACTAAATAATGATGTGATAATTTTTACACTAATCCTGCTTGGCTTCTCCCGATGTGCCTCTGTTGGTACCCGCACGTTTGTCCTCGGCCGTCTTTGCCCGGACTTCATCCTGCATTTTGAAGTACTTCTCGAATGCACGCGGCAAGAACTGTGGGATCAAGAAACCAAAGAGGTTGATGGAGAAATAGACTAGATTTGCAGCAGCCAACACTCTCCCGAACCAAACCCACGCCGCATCCTGCATTGTATCTCGATGTTATAAACTACTAATTTTCAGTGAACTGGCATCAAATAATTCAATAGAACAAGGAAGCATCAGAACCGATTAAAATGGAAAATGGAAGAAGGAAGAAGGGGACTGGATAACCTCAGAACTACATGGAATCTGGAAGAAGTTCCTTCAAAATCAGACCATGGTTTACATGCAAATAAAAGGGAGGATTGTAGGCTATTTAAGCAAAATCACTTTTAGATAACTAACACAGTTATTTGACAAGTCGAGGACGAAATACACATTAGAAAGTATGACTTGTTGTTTAACTAACCAGTAAATTTAAGTGTGGACCAGAAATTCAGAATCTTAAGATAAAAACTAAGTAGATAAAAAGACAAAACAATAGTCAACCAACTATACAACTCTAAAACAATCATGATCGAAGAGAACATACCTGCACTGCTACATTCTGAGAAAGATCTTTGTGGGCCCACACATCATAGATCCAATCCACAATCACAAATATCCTTCGAACCATATACAACAATGGCACGAGTGCTCGCACTGGTGGCGAGAACACACCAAGCCCAGTTACAACATTCTCAGTCAAAATCTGGCAAGACAGCAAAAACAGGTGTGGTGTGGCCGACCTAACCGCATGCTCATCCCCTTTTGCAAACCCTCCCAAAACATATGCCAAAGGCAGGAACAACCCCACAATGGACCCCAAAGCAGCGTAGATCCTGAACGCATTGCCGCCCCGAAACAGCTCCCTATCTGATGAAGATCCAACGGATGGGAATGCGAAACGGGAGAGGAATGTACAGTATACTGTTGCAACTGCAGGGTAGACCAGGTCTACAAGCGGCACCAAGCCGCTGGCTGAGAACACCATGATGAAGGCCACGAGTTGCAGCTCAATCACACGTAAAGAGCCCATCACGCCGCCGATGATCGGTTGTTGTGGTTTGCTTCTCGGTGCACCTTGTCCTGTGCTCTCCCCAGGTTTCCGATCATGATCGGACTTTGGGCCCACTGCCAGCGAGACTCCTGACATTTTTTTTTTTCTGTTTCTCTTTTCCAAATCTCAGTGAAACCAAACAAATGTTGTGTGTTTTCCGGATTTTTGAAACAGAGATGCTATTTGCTTGAGAGTATAAAGGTTGGGGGTGTAAGTAAAAGATCATGTGCGCTATGTACGTTGCAACTTCTTAATTCCACACGTGGCGCAAGCAGGGTGTACTCAAAGGACACGTTGTTAGAGAATGTATAAAAAATACAAATTGTAGACAATTCTGATAAATTCATTCTTTAGCTGGGATAAACTCAAAGAGTATGGATTTGTTGAGAACGGATACAGCAATCTAGGCCCAGTATAGTTTTGATTTGGAAAAACATCATTGCAGGCCCAGTCGCCCAGAAGAAAATTTAGGGAGTGTCTGGTACTATACATATCACGGGGTTGATCTGTATTCAGATTAATATTTTCGTTTAACACGATTTCATAAATAATAAATGAGTACCTTCTGGACCATTAACACGATTACATAACTTCTGGTACTATACTTATCAAACTGTTTAACACGATTCCCACATGAATATCTACTTGCAGACCGAATTTACATTGTTTTAGACTTTTTTACTACTTTTTAAAAAACATACTCGATCTGGAAATTCTGGACCATCCAAAAATAGTAATTTTTCACCTATCATAAAAAAGTAGTAAAAAATTCTAAAAAAATATAAAATTTTGGTTTGCAAGTACATATTTATATGAAAATCATTTTGAATGGTTTGAATCGGCCGTTAGAATTTTAAAAACAAAAATATTGATCCATATTACGGACTAAATCGTGATATGCATAGTACCATAGGCTCACTCAAATTTAGATCTATACACATCACCCTCCAGGTTCACCAGCCATGAATGGGAGTTTCGATCCAATTCTCCCACTGTTGTTAATCCAACTTCGCAGGAAGGTAGGCAGTACACCCAATGCTGTAACAATCACATGAAAATTTACGTGTTCTAATGGAACTTGAAACTACCAGTCCCCGAGGGCTTTGCTCATCGTAGTGCTGTTTCCTCGGAACTACTGGTAGTCATTCTCAGGTAATCAAACATGATTTCATAAATAATAAATGAGTATGTATTACTGAGTTCCACTTATAAATTCAATTTGATAATATCTGCTGACAAAATTTATAGCAATCAAGTTAACAAAAGGGGTGGTTGGACATCACCAAAAGTTGGATAGAGATTAGTAGCAATGGGTGCAGTTGGATCTAGTTCTGGTCAGGTTGATGCCATGTTCTTATTAGCTCGGATAGAAAGGATTGAATATTATTAGCATCCATAGGTTTCTAATAATTCTTATAGAAAAACTTGCAGATATATATGAGTTCAGGTTGGATACAACCAGCTGAGCAATCAAGACATTGATTTGTAGTTTGTACCCAACAGTAGGTTTACGAATCGATGGTAAAATTCAAGGACCGTCCTGGTTCACACATGTTAAAGTGCCTCGTGTTGGTAGAAAAGAACAAAGAACAATACATAAAGTGCCATCTAAGTTAGGAAATACATGTTTAAGTACACTAACAGGGATCAACATCGGGTGGCAGTAATAAAAAAACAGCACATATAACAGATGCACTTTATCAGAGTGGCTTAGCTGTGAATTTGAAGACCATTTTCCTGAAACAAAAAAAAAGGTTAGCAACTTTCTTCAAAATAGTAACAGTACAAAAGATCAAATTTTCTATTGACACACACGGGCAAACTACAGTAGGTATCAGCTCCAACAAACAGGCAATTAATGCCCCCGAGAAACCTCAACTATGTCCAATCAATGCAATTAGCACAAATTTACCCAACTCTACCACTTACCCCAATCGTGCAATCATAGATATTCAATTTTGGACTGGAAACCAAAATTACAAAATCTGAATGACACTTTCTGTAGTTATGTTAACAACCCTTGCTGTATGCATTACAGCATGAATTAAGCTTCAGATTTTCTCAATCTATCCCAAGTGACCTCATTATGTCAAAGAAAATGCAAATTCGACAACAGAAAGAGGGAATTTTCTCAAACTGGTACAATGCTATGGAAACACTACCATCCCTTTTCAAGGACAAACTTAATTTAAAAGAAAGAAGGTTGTACCTAAAAAGGCTCCCAATTACGAAAATACAACAGAATTTATCCACATGAATAATTCGGTTTCCATCAAGATGTATATTTACACCAATGCTTAAATCATTCTCTACAAAAAGTACTTCATCCTGTCATCTCTTTTCATGGCGTTGTAAACCGCCTGAACCTGTAATAAATGCATGCATCCAATCAAGTGATATTGTAATTATAAAAACAATTTTCCTGAAAATTTTGTTGTGATCAAACATGGGATATCACATTATGCCCCTATGAAAGAACACAATTTTTGGTAACTTCTGAATACACTGTGGTAATAAGATTTAAAACACAAAAAATATCATCCTTACTTTATGAAAGTGTATCAGATATTTTGACAATTTTCCTATTTCTTTGAAAATTATCACATTTGACATTGCAACATTTTATCTTTAATTGCTTTATTAGATCAAAGAAGTGGTACCTGCTCACTGGAAATGACACGGATTGGTCCAATATTGACCGAGACATATTTGCCCCTTTTTGATAGCCTTTGAGACACCCTACCCTGTTATATTTAAAAAGCATCCATTCAATTAGAATGAAACTAAGGGTTGAATGGTGTAAAGATTGTGAAAAAAGAAAACTAAAAATAATTTGAAAAACCAAACTTTCAAGCACAAAAACACTTGACCATAAACTAAGTTGTTTATGTATCTTTCAAAAATTGATGCACATTAGAAAACTATGTACAGACCAAAAAATTTAATAATGGTTCTACAGTATGAGGGAAAAGACACCTCAGGGATTGGTTCTTGAAGGACTGATTCAACAGCTACCACCATTGATTGCACAAAATCATCACCTCCAATACCGATGGCAGTAAATCCTCTTACTGTTGGATATGAGTTTACCTGTTGTTGATTGTGAATATCTCTTTTAAGTAACTATTCAATGATTACAATATAGGACGTTAAGAAACTAATAGCTCGCAGACGTGATTCCTCAAGTTTTGTGCAATTCCCGTTCCATTGTCTCAACGATCAACATCATGTATATTGTAATAACATATACTAATTGGACTGAAATGATAAATGCAATAAGCAAAATAATATTTTTTTTCCAAATTTAAATATCTATTCACCATTGCAGATCCTAAAGGGCTAACAAGCAAAAAGTGCTATAAAAGACTTGCATATAAATCTATCCATTTCCTTTCCTTTGCAAGAGTGAAGAATAAAGAGGACCAGGGAAGCACTTGAGAAGTATCTGGCTCAAGCGCCCCCAGTTTTATCTCAATTTTTATGGTATTTTTAGGCTTTTGGAGAAAATCTTGTATACATAACTATGATTAACCACCATGCTGTTTACTAATTGTCTCCACTATTGATCCCGTAGTTTTATAGACACCAAATTCAAGCAATGAAGAAAGCATATAATTCGAATGCTTGCTAAAGTTGACCCCCAAACAAAACTGTCCGCCTCTGCTCCTCAAGAGGGTTGACTTTAGTATTACTTTTGTAAAGCTAAGCATGATCCACAATAACTCATGGCACCAAAATGAGGGATACTTGTGCATTAAAGCGTATTGACATAATTTAGTGTGTATAAAAATGCACCTTCTTGTCAAGAGCTATCCATTCGTTCGTAGAATCATCGGCCACAGTACCACCTATTATGACATTTGTAGTTTGTGCGACCCTTCCTTCCGACTTGGACACCTCTGGATTTAACCATAAATTATCAGAATCTTTATTGAGAGCATGAAATTCACATATCCTTTTATTTTTTTCATTGATCAGAAACCATTATTTAGAAAGACATTCACATACACCTTTTTTCTTTTCTTTTTCATTTCAAACAAATGTTTAAAATAGATCCTGAAACCTTACCCTAGTACTAGAAGTAGATAAAACCATCTATTGACTGCACCAAAGCTAGAATCTGAACGTAAAGCTAAAATTGTAGAAAATTTGTAGACATCTCACCTGAAATTGCTTTCAGCACGGCCTCCTGGGGTGGGTCCTGGTCGTCAGAGGAAGCGGGATGTGAATCGCCATGGCTGCATCGCAACGGAAAGAAGGGGCTGTGGCGCGGAACCCTAACTCTAGAGGGAGCAGATAGGTGTTGGAAGGAGGAGCGCCTGCATTCAGAGAGTAGTACGGAGGAGTAGCGAACGAGGGTTCGAGTCGCCATGGTTGATATTTTTTGGTTCTTTGTTTCGGTCTTCGGGAGAGGTAAAGAAAGAAGAGGTGAGAGAGTGGGAAACGCTTTTCGTGCTTCCTGTTATTTGGGACAATCTTACGGGAAATCAATCCTTATTCAGATTGGAGATTATCTGAAACGTGTTTGTACACATTGATTCCATTGTGTACGAATTCGCATCCTCTGAGATATCTCAAAGTTTACGTGACTTTAGAGAAAATCTTAACCGTTTAAATAGTTTTGCAAGAATCTCAAAGTAAAAATAATACTGGGCCCCTGCGCTATCCACAAATAGACACCGAACACGTCGGTCACGCAAAAATTGAGATGTCTCAGAGGATACGCACTCATTTGTGTACTGAACTGATCGCGACATACCCAACTTGGAAAACTATGCTCGACTTCTATTGACAAAATAACACCTCTATAAAATATTTGACAAAATAATCTTGTAACCCATATTTCCTTTCCCTCTTCCTTCTCTCTATGGTCTTGTTCAGCCGCTCCACTGTTTCTGCGAAAAAAGAAAAATCCAGTTCAACTGAATTTTTTTTCTCACGTGAACAGTAATATTTAGTTCAATTCTCATGCTCATGCCCATTTCCAATAGTCCGCCGAACATGCCCTACGTCTCCCCCATTTACATCTTGTGTGGATGGAGAGCAGAGAAAGAGAAGATGCGTGAAAAATAGAAGAGAATGAAATAGAATAGACAGATTAACATATATTTAATCTTTTTGTCTTTGGATGATTAATGAGGAAAAATAAATTTAACATTTCTTTCCGTCTTATTTCTTGTTTGGTTAATTAAAATTTAGAAGATTAATGAAAAATTTGGTGGCTATTGTAAATTTATGATAAAAAAAACTTGAATGGAAATTATATAAGTAAAATATAGAGTTGGATATTTGTAACAATTTTTTTTTTCAATCCATTACCACTCAAATCGGATGGTAAATTGATTATATTAATTAATATTATGCAAGATTAAACTTTCAACCTCCTATATCATTCACCTCCGACATAATTTTATCAACCAAACACAATTCGAAAAAAACTTTTCTTTTCTTTCCATTCTACTCTCCATCCAAACAAGGTGTTACTCTAGTTTTTATTTAACTCCTAAGCATATTTTAATATTACCATCTCTATCATATATACACTGCCATAAATCTCATTTCCAAACAGATGGTTTTGAGAAATAAAATATTTCTTGCCCATATAGTTTAATATTGCCATATATAATTTTCTAAGTGGAGCAACCAATAAGTACTATTTGCGGATAAGAGGACTTTTAAATATGGAAAATGTTAATATGCTACGCGTAGCATAGAGAGCCTCTGTGCAACGACTCAATATTTGAGTTTTCAAATTCTAACGGTTCATCCGAACCGTTCAACATGATTTTCATATGAATATGCACTTGCAAACCAAATTTTACATTTTTTAGAATTTTTTACTATTTTTTTTTAGATAGGTAGAAAATCATTTGATCTGGAAATTATGTACCATTTCAAATTAAGTGATTTTTATCTATATAAAAAATAGTAAAAAAATTCTAAAAAATGTAAAATTTAGTTTGCAAGTACATATTTATATGGAGATCATGGTGAATGGTTCAGATCGACCATTAGAATTTTGAAAACTCAAATATTGAGCCGTTGCATAGAGGACCTCTATGCTACGCGTAGCACCTTAGCCAACTCCTTTAAATATTTACTCATATTGTTTTATAATATTACATATATGTAAACTCTCATATTTGATATTCTAATGTGGTTTCTAGTCATATAAATCATTACTACATATTTGAATTTTATTTTTGAAATTACCCAAATTTTCTAACTAGTATTCTCAAAAATTCATAATTCTAATATTAATATATCTTCAATATTATTAACAAAGAATTCTTTCTGAATCAAATTATATAATATTTTCTTTAAAGTCGCAAACTGCGCTAGAAGAACAAGGCAATCCTTTTACGGAACCGAAAATAAATCAGCAACAATCAATTTCTCTATTTGGCAGCTTCTGCCAATTATTCAAAAAAAAAAACAATCAATTTCTCCTCAAAAGCAAAGTTAAACATACAATAGTTTGCCTGGAAGGAACCGAGAATAGAAGAATTAATGAAAGGTCCCAAGTTACTTTGACTTCAAATACCATTCCCCTCTTCTCGAAGCAACAATCAATTTCTACAATGTAAGGTCTCAAGTTACTTTGACTTTCAACAAGGGTTTTGGATCCAAATATACTGAGATTCTTCTGTGAACCGTGTTTTTAAAATTTATATTTTTTTAAATTCAACTGTTAAATTGTTTTGAGATTCGTACATAGAAAATAAATTATTTTGAGATATGTATACAGAAAATATTGATCGCTGAATTTAGAAAAATAGAAATTTTAGAAATTGCAGCATATGCGAATCGGTTTTCCCTCAAAGAAAAAAAATAAGAAAGTAATCTCTTATCTAACCACAGCAAAATTCAAAACGTTGACCAATTAGAATTTGGCACTTTATTATATATACAGATCCCAAGGGGTTAACGAATCCTACCATTGCAACAGCTTGGCAGCTACTAGTGACTAGTCCCCAATAAATCATGTCTTCTCCGTTCCCAGCTGTGCGCATCGTCAAAACTTACGCAGTAACTCCAAGGCCCAATCCCCAAGCGCCACGTGAGATTGACCTGAGCGCATGGGACACGGTCATGCTTTCTTTCCCCTACATCCAAAAGGGCCTCCTGTTCAAAAACCCACCCGACCTCTCGCTGGAGCAAATCATCGAACGCCTGAGGAGTTCTCTAGAGGAGGCACTTTTCCATTTCTACCCCTTGTCAGGCCGGATGAGGGCGGTCACGTGCGAAGGAGGTGGTGTCACGTGTCACCTGGAGGTGGGGTCCGTGGGGGAGGGGCCGGAGTTTGTGCATGCCATGGCGGATAGCATTGGGATCGCTGATGTGGTGGCAGCGGACGGTCAGGATTTACCCAATTTTTTGACAGAGTTTTTTCCTCTTGGCCAGGCGGTCAATTTTGATGGCTGTAGCAACCCACTTCTCGCTGTTCAGGTCAGTTCAGAATTTTTCCAATCAATCAAATTTGGGTCCGACGGGCTCCAAAACCGTCCGATCCGCTTTAAGATCCCTGCTCACGGCTATTATAGCAAATCATACGGATATTAAAGCGATGAGTACAGATCTTAAAGCAGATGGAACGGTTATAAAACCCATCGAATTCAGTTTGAGTCCGATGGGTAGGGGTGTTCATTGGGTCCAGTTTAATCGGTTTTGGACCGAACCTAATTAGATTGGTTTAAACGGTTCGGTTTTTTCAGTTTAATAGTTTGGTTCGGTTTGCTTTTTAAAATCGAATTATAACTTCGGTTCGGTTCGGTTTGAAATTTTTAAAACCGAAATAACCGAACCGACCGAACTTTTATATATTATGAATTTGGTTCGGACCGCCCTGATTTATTTCTTAATATTCCAGTTTATTTCTTAATCAATTGTTTTAAATACTTCGGTTTATTTCTTAATATCTCAATTTATTTCTTAATACTGTAATTTATTTCTTAATATACTTCGGTTTATTATAAAACAATTGCTTTAAATTAAAAAATTGATATATTTCGGTTTGAACCGAACAAACCGAAATAAAACTTTGGTTCGGTTCAGTTCGGTTGCAATGCTAATTCGGTTCGGTTCGGTTCTATTTTTAAAACCGAATTATAACTTTGGTTTGTCTAGTTCGGTTCAGTTTGAACCGAACCGAACCGATGAACACCCCTACCGATGGGCATCGGACCCAACCTGCCCAAAATTAAAAAAAAAAAATGTTGCGTCCTTTGTCGTTGTGTCATTTACTCATTTCTGGAGATGGCAGTCTACCACTACAGAGGCACAATAGAACAACAAGTAGCCCAAACAAAAAAAGTCCACCACTGTATGAAGAAAAAGAAAATGCAACCAGTGGCTTGCAGGCATATTATACAAGGTGCTGACTGGAATCTTAAGAAGCACAATTCTGGTTGTGCTTTTATAATTTTTTATGTTGTGAAGTTCAATGAGTAAAATTCTTTCACGCAGCAGTGCATACTTTGTTCGATTTGTATTTTGAACTTCAAAGTGCTTGCTCCAAGCGCTTCATTCTCTTCGTATTTCAAAGTTTAAATAGTTAATCTGAAGTGCTTAATATTTGCTCTCCATATTAAAATGTGTTTGGAGAATAAGTTTTACACTTTTCAAAAACCTTTTACTATTTTTTTAGGATTTTTGAAGAATCGCTGTTTTAATATAGAAAGGTCCGGAACGAAAAACAGTGATTTTTAATAAAATTCAAAAAATAGTAAAAAGATAAAAAAAATGTAAAATTTGATCTCCAAATACATTTTAATATGGAGACATGTTCAAAAAAATTGTATAATTCCAGATAATTTTTTTGATGCATCTCTCTAAGTCCATAAAGTTTTTCCTCCTAAATTTGGTAATCATTATAATCTTTTTTAGAGTGATTTTTTTTTTGTTATGTTCAATTTTGAGAGTTAGAATAATTTAAACAATTACAGGTTACAGAGTTAATGGACGGAATTTTCATCGGTTGCGTTTTCAACCATGCAATTGGCGATGGCACCTCTTACTGGATGTTTTTCAATGCATGGACAGAGATAGCCCGATGCAAAGCAACAGGAAACGATGTCAGTCTCTCTTGGCTTCCAGTTCACGACAGGTGGTTCATAGGAGGCTATGAAGAACCTCCTATCAAGCTCCCTTACTCTTCTCCTGCAGAATTTATTGTGCGGTTTGCTCCACCACCTCTGAGAGAGCGAATGTTTCACTTCTCTAGCGAAACCCTTGCAAAGCTCAAGGCAAGAGCGAACCACGAATTTGGAAAAGGTACATTCTTAAGTGCATGTTATTCTTGATCAAATCAATGTAAATATGTAATCTTTGATACATTTTCTAATTTGAGGAAATTGACTATTATGATACTTTGAGAAAGATCATATGACCATGCTTGTGAAGAATTACAGGAGTGTTAATATATATTTGAAATATTTTTGATATAATTGTATATTATATTGTTTCATGTAGGTACAATATCTACTTTTCAAGCTTTGAGTGCCTTGATGTGGCGTTGCATCATACGTGCTCGATGCCTCACTCCTGACCAGAAAACAAAATGTCGTTTGGCAAGCCAAAGCCGAACAAGGTTAAAACCCAAGCTCATGGAAAATTATTTTGGAAACTCATTCATTGCTATTGGCACAACTACAACAGTTGGAGAGCTTCTAGACAACAACCTCGGTTGGGCTGCTTGGCTGGTACACCAAACAGTTGCTAATCATACTGACTCTACTATTAGAGATATGATACATAAGTACATGGTGAATCCAATTGTGTACAACTCGTGTATGTTTGACACACAAAGCATAATGATCGGCGGTTCACCACGGTTTGATATGTATGGTTGTGATTTTGGTTGGGGCAAGGCAGTAGCAGTACGTAGTGGGAGTGCGGATAAATTTGATGGTAAGGTTGCGGCATATCCAGGATGGGAAGGGGGTGGGAGCATTGATTTGGAGGTGTGCTTGTTACCAGAATACATGACTATGCTGGAGAGAGATGAAGAATTATTAGCAGTGGTGTCTCCACCGGTTGAGTTGGGGTTATTATTAGGGACATCTACTAAATAAGTTCAGCTAATAATGGTGGGGGTTTTTTTACTATCACAAACAATATATTTGATCCTTAACCGTGATAAATAACGTATGAAACATAATCTAATTGCTTGCAATCAATAATATAGTTTCTTTACTAGATATTTCTCAAATATTTAATATGATAATAACACAACATCAAAAGCTAGTTATTAATATGATAATAACACAACATCAAAAGCTAACAAAATATGCTTAACTTTATAGTTCATTCAACTCCATCTTTCACATATATAACTAAAAATTTACTAAATACGATACCATCAAAATATAAGAGTACAAATGCATAAAATGTCACTATAAAACTATAAATATGAATTATATATTTAAACTACTTTTGTAATCTGCTATGCTCGTATCAAGTTTTCAAAATTCCTGCAAGACAGAGACATATAAAAAATAATAAAATAAAGTGAACTTCGTATTAGAAAAAAAATCAAGTGATAATTAGTAAACTTTAAATGACCGAGGAATATCACATTAGAATAAGTACAATGTTAAACATGTTTCAATTTTCAACTACAAACGGCATCTCAAGTTATGGCACCTGCATATTATATACGTTTGTTGGAAAATAATTAATATTTGAAACAAATATAATGACAAAAATGTACATTACCTCTAGTTTTGCAAAGCTGCAAATATCTTTTTTTATAATGGCCAAGTTCACTATAATGCGAGCATTTACGCTTTGTTGCACTAGTTGTTTCTCTCACATCCATTGAATTTCGTATGCGAGTTGACTTCCAACGACCCTTTTTTATTCCTAAGTGCAGTTGGGTATAGTTGGTCCTTCAATACTAGCCAAAATCTCTTGTCTGGTACAGGATGAAACGGAACCAAGTACGCATTTCGATACTTCTCAGCGAAATAAAAATCATGACAAAGTGTATCTCAAAACATATTATTTTTCTGTACACGAATCTCAAAACAATTCAACAATTGAATTTAAAAAAAAAACAGAGATTTTAGAAACCTTGTTCACAGTACAGAATCGCAGCAGATTCGGATCCCACATTGATCCCATTGTGTACTAACTGGGTGCGTATCCTCTGAAATATCTCAATTTTTGCATGACCGACTTGTTTGGTGCCTATTCAGGAGATGTAGGGGCAGTATTTATTGAGCTTTGAGATTCGTGCAGAAAGTATTTGAACGGTTGAGATATTCCAAAAAGTCACGCAAGGTTTGAGATATCTCAGAGGATGCGAATTCGTACTGACTGATCGCGACATGCCCAACTTGGAAAACTATGCTCGACTTCTATTGACAAAATAACATATTTGACAAAATAATCTTGTGGACCCATATTTCCTTTTCCTCTCCCTTCTCTCTACTTCTCTCTCATTTACTCTAGTTTTTATTTAACTCCTATGCATATTTTAATATTACCATCTCTATCATATATAAACTGCCATAGAAATAAAATATTCATTGCCCATATAGTTTAATATTGCCATATATAATTTTCTAAGTGGAGCAACCAATAAGTACTATTTGCGCATAAGAGGATGTTTAAATATTTACTCATATTGTTTTATTATATTACATACATGTAGACTCTCATATTTGATATTCTGAAGCGGTTTCTAGTCATATAAATCAATACTACATATTTAAATATTATTTTTGAAATTACCCAAATTTTCTAACTAGTATTCTCAGAAATTCATAATTATAATATTAATATATCGTTAGTATTATTAACAAAGAATTCTCTATGAATCAAATTAGATAATATTTTCCTTAAAGTCGCAAACTGAGTTAGAAGAACAAGACAGTCTTACGGAACTGAAAATAAATTAGCAACAATCAATTTCTCCTTAAAGTCAGAGTCAGACATACAATACTTTGTCTGGAAGGAACCGAGGATAGAAGAATGAAAGGGATTACAACACCTATAATAAGCCTTACTGGCAGGAAAATCAGGCTCATTTGAAGAGAACAAGCAGCAAAAAAACAAATACTGGTAATTGGATACTAGTCTGTCAGAAGAGGGGAATAGTATTTCTTACAAATAGCCCCTCAGCCTTTTAACTTTTCACATAAAGGAAAAGGACAGGTAATTTAGGAATTTTACAATTCAAGTTAGGTAGCTATTTTATTTTGCAATTTCTTTACTTTTCTGTTTTTTAGATTAGTCGGTCGTTTATGGCTTTCTGTTTTTTTTTTTTTTTTTTTTTTTTTACTTTTCTACAATGTAAGGTCTCAAGTTATTTTGGCTTTCAATAAGAATTCGTATCCTCTGTTTTAACTATCCGATTTTAACATAGGCTTTCAATAAGAATCTTTGGAGTTAATGTATATCAGCTATCCGATTTTCTTTGAGATCCGTGCGAACAAGATTCTCACTAATACTAAAGGACCTTATGTTAAAATTAAACAGTTGGATTGGCTCCGTTCGAAATCAGACGGACGAGATGCATAAACTGAAAAGATTCCCCTGTGAGTTAACGCAGAGTATACGTGTTCAGGTTTTTCCTCAAAAAAAAAAATAAGAAAGTAATATCTTATCTTAAGTCTTATCTAAGCACAGAAAAAGTCAAAACGTTGACGAATTGGAATTTGGCACTTTATTATATATACAGATCCCGAGAGGGTAACGAATCCCAACATCGCAACAGCTTGGCAGCTACAAAATGCCTTCTCCGTTCCCTGCTGTGCGCATCGTCAAATCCTACGCAGTAACTCCAAGGCCCAATCCCGAAGCGCCACGTGAGATTGACCTCAGCCCATGGGACCCGGCCATGCTTTCTTTGCCCTACATCCAAAAGGGCCTCCTGTTCAAAAACCCACCCCACCTCTCGCTGGAGCAAATCATCGAACGCCTGAGGAGTTCTCTAGAGGAGGCACTTTTCCATTTCTACCCCTTGTCAGGCCGGATGAGGGCGGTCACGTGCGAAGGAGGTGGTGTCACGTGTCACGTGTCACCTGGAGGTAGGGTCCGTGGGGGAGGGGCCGGAGTTTGTGCATGCCGTGGCGGATGGCATTGGGATCGCTGATGTGGTGGCAGCGGACGGTCAGGATTTACCCAATTTTTTGACAGAGTTTTTTCCTATTGGCCAGGCGGTCAATTTTGATGGCTGTAGCAACCCACTTCTCGTTGTTCAGCTCAGTTCAGAATTTTTCCAATCAACCAAATTTGGGTCCGACGGGCTCCAAAACCGTCCGATCCGCTTTAAGATCCGTGCTCACGGCTATTATAGCAAACTATACGGATATTAAAGCGATGAGCACAGATCTTAAAGCAGATCGGACCCAACCTGCCCAAAATAAAAAAAAAATGTTGCGTCCTTTGTCGTTGTGTCATTTACTCGTTTCTGGAGATGGCAGTCCACCACTACAGAGTCACAATAGAAGAACAACAAGTAGCACAAAAAAAAAGTTCACCACTGTATGAAGAAAAAAAAAAATGCAACCAGTGGCTTGCAAGCATATTATACAAGGTGCTGACTGGAATCTTAAGAAGCACAATTCTAGTTATGCTTTTATAAATTTTTATTTTGTGAAGTTCAATGAGTAAAATTCTTTCACGCAACAGTGCATACTTTGTTCGATTTGTATTTTGAACTTCAAAGTGCTTGCTCCAAGCGCTTCATGTTCTCCATATTTCAAAGTTTAATAATTGATCTGAAGTGCTCAACATTTGTTCTTCATATTAAAATGTGTTTGGAGAAGTTTTACACTTTTCAAAAACCTTTTACTATTTTTTTAGGATTTTTGAAGAATCGTTGTTTTAATATAGAAAGGTCCGGAACGAAAAACAGTAATTTAAAAAAAAATTCAAAAAATAGTAAAAAGATAAAAAAAATATATATAAAATTTGATCTCCAAGTACATTTTAATATGGAAACATGTTCAAAAAAATTGTATAATTCCAGATAATTTTTTTTATTCATCTCTCTAAGTCCATAAAGTTTTCTTTCCTAAATTTGGTAATCATTATAATTTTTTTTAGCAATGATGTTATGTTCAATTTTGATAG
Organism: Carex arenaria; assembly: GCA_964058825.1. Taxonomy (NCBI): domain Eukaryota; kingdom Viridiplantae; phylum Streptophyta; class Magnoliopsida; order Poales; family Cyperaceae; genus Carex; species Carex arenaria. The sequence continues at coordinate 41,306 of CAXKVW010001083.1, forward strand.
TTAGAATAATTTAAACAATTATAAGTTACAGAGCTAATGGATGGAATTTTCATCGGTTGCGTTTTCAACCATGCGATTGGTGATGGTACCTCTTACTGGATGTTTTTCAATGCATGGGCAGAGATAGCCCGATGCAAAGCAACAGGGAACGATGTCAGTCTCTCTTGGCTTCCAGTTCACGACAGGTGGTTCATAGGAGGCTATGGAGAACCTCCTATCAAGCTCCCTTACTCTTCTCCTGCAGAATTTATTGTGCGGTTTGCTCCACCGCCTCTGAGAGAGCGAATGTTTCACTTCTCTAGCAAAACCCTTGCAAAGCTCAAGGCAAGAGCGAACCACGAATTTGGAAAAGGTACATTCTTAAATATTTGAGAAACTTTGTGCATGTTATTCTTAATCAAATCAATGTAAATATGTAATCTTTGATACATTTTCTAATTTGAGGAAATTGACTATTATGATGCTTTGAGAAAGATCATATGACCATGCTTATGAAGAATTACAGGAGTGTTAATATATATTTGAAATATTTTTGATATAATTGTATATTATATGTTTCATGTAGATACAATATCTACTTTTCAAGCTTTGAGTGCCTTGATGTGGCATTGCATCATACGTGCTCAACGCCTCACTCCTAACCAGAAAACAAAATGTCGTTTGGCAAGCCAAAACCGAACAAGGTTAAAACCCCAACTCATGGAAAATTATTTTGGAAACTCAGTCACTCCTATTGGCACAACTACAACAGTTGGAGAGCTTCTGGACAACAACCTCGGTTGGGCCGCTTGGTTGATACACCAAGAAGTTGCTAATCATACT